>CACVBM020000693.1:10000-11280 GCA_902728155.2 Microthlaspi erraticum
TCAGCTTTATCATTTCCCATTTCAAGAATCATGATACTTGGATAGCATGCTAACTACAAACAATATTGCCTCAAACTAAACCCAAGGGGCCACAATTAACTTTCTTTTGGAACAGTGGGTGCAAGAGTATGTTAATCCAATGCAATATCAGTTTTTTTCAGAAGACTAGGGCACACACCACAGAGAGTATCAATGTGGGTAAAAGCAGTGTAAATAAGGCAAGAATTAAAACAAGTGTACAAGTTTCTTTCCCCAAATTGCAGTGGAACAAGAGTCATCTACCTAAGATTACAAGAAATCAACCTTAACCACCAGAAAGAATCTAACTTCAGTAAATCAGAGAATAAATAAAGAGTTTCAGCAGATGAAGAAGAAATGAAACAATTACCAATTCATAGATTCACTTATGCTAAGGCTGAAAGACTCAACTAAGTGGCCATAATCAAACATCAGAATCCGATGAAAATGGAAAAATATCTTTCACTCAACCAACATAACTTGAGCCTCCCTTCTGTGGCAATAACTCACATATTCAAGTGACTACAGAAATCACAACACTCAGTAATCTAACAGAAGAAGAAAGTACTAAAGCACTCATCAATTACTAACGCAAAGAGAAAGAGTATTTGCTTGAATCCCTTACCTTTGATGTGTTCATGATGAGCAACGGGCTTAGTAGTAGCCTCATCAACGTCTTCATCATCAACAACAACACCTGGCTTGACGGTAACAACAGGGACAGGTCCGTCACGATCATCAGGGTATCTAACCACAACGACGGGGCAAACACAGTGGTGAACACAGTAATCACTGACTGACCCAAGCTTGCCATCGCTTCCCCTCTTCTCAGCGCCAAAACCTCTGCTTCCCATGATCACAGCGCTCAGGCCAAGCCTCTCGATCTCAAGGCACAATCTCTCCCTCATATCGTGATCCTTTACTATATGGATCTTATACGGGAACCCACTCTCCTTCAGCGGCTTGGCGAGATCCGCCACTTTGGATGAAGTGAAAGCGTCGAAATCCTCCTGACTTGGCTGCGATTGCTGCGATTGAGCTGATGGATCTTCGAGAGGAGGCTGGGTTTTGAGAGGGAGAGGTCCCCAATCGGCGCCGAAGAGGACGGAGGTAGGGGAGACGTGGAGGAGGACAACTGCGTCTCCGGGACGGATGTAGTGATCTACGGCCCAGCGGACGGCGAAAGCGCTCTCCTCGGAGAGATCGATGGCGACTCCGATCTTACGGCGAGCTCCGGCTGTGGGGGTTTGGGTTGCGGCGGA
>CACVBM020000694.1:0-11276 GCA_902728155.2 Microthlaspi erraticum
CCATCCTATTAATCCATGTTTGGGTAAGTATGGGTCCATCTAGTTCATCTTATACACTACAAGTGAGTTTCCACAATGTGGAGTCACAGAGGTACATTTCGGACTCCTTACCTCTTCCGGTTCCCAAATTTGGTCCATTTGATGTTCCTCCCTTGGATTGAGACCGTTTCACTCATGTTTGTCCTCATAGTCATGTGGAGAACCTATTAATCCATGTTTGGGTAAGTATGGGTCCATCTAGTTCATCTTATACACTACAAGTGAGTTTCCACAATGTGGAGTCACAGAGGTACATTTCGGACTCCTTACCTCTTCCGGTTCCCAAATTTGGTCCATTTGATGTTCCTCCCTTGGATTGAGACCGTTTCACTCATGTTTGTCCTCATAGTCATGTGGAGAACCTATTAATCCATGTTTGGGTAAGTATGGGTCCATCTAGTTCATCTTATACACTACAAGTGAGTTTCCACAATGTGGAGTCACAGAGGTACATTTCGGACTCCTTACCTCTTCCGGTTCCCAAATTTGGTCCATTTGATGTTCCTCCCTTGGATTGAGACCGTTTCACTCATGTTTGTCCTCATAGTCATGTGTAGAACCTATTAATCCATGTTTGGGTAAGTATGGGTCCATCTAGTTCATCTTATACACTACAAGTGAGTTTCCAATGTGGAGTCACAGAGGTACATTTCGGACTCCTTACCTCTTCCGGTTCCCAAATTTGGTCCATTTGATGTTCCTCCCTTGGATTGAGACCGTTTCACTCATGTTTGTCCTCATAGTCATGTGGAGAACCTATTAATCCATGTTTGGGTAAGTATGGGTCCATCTAGTTCATCTTATACACTACAAGTGAGTTTCCTCAATGTGGAGTCACAGAGGTACATTTCGGACTCCTTACCTCTTCCGGTTCCCAAATTTGGTCCATTTGATGTTCCTCCCTTGGATTGAGACCGTTTCACTCATGTTTGTCCTCATAGTCATGTGGAGAACCTATTAATCCATGTTTGGGTAAGTATGGGTCCATCTAGTTCATCTTATACACTACAAGTGAGTTTCCACAATGTGGAGTCACAGAGGTACATTTCGGACTCCTTACCTCTTCCGGTTCCCAAATTTGGTCCATTTGATGTTCCTCCCTTGGATTGAGACCGTTTCACTCATGTTTGTCCTCATAGTCATGTGGAGAACCTATTAATCCATGTTTGGGTAAGTATGGGTCCATCTAGTTCATCTTATACACTACAAGTGAGTTTCCTCAATGTGGAGTCACAGAGGTACATTTCGGACTCCTTACCTCTTCCGGTTCCCAAATTTGGTCCATTTGATGTTCCTCCCTTGGATTGAGACCGTTTCACTCATGTTTGTCCTCATAGTCATGTGAGAACCTATTAATCCATGTTTGGGTAAGTATGGGTCCATCTAGTTCATCTTATACACTACAAGTGAGTTTCCACAATGTGGAGTCACAGAGGTACATTTCGGACTCCTTACCTCTTCCGGTTCCCAAATTTGGTCCATTTGATGTTCCTCCCTTGGATTGAGACCGTTTCACTCATGTTTGTCCTCATAGTCATGTGGAGAACCTATTAATCCATGTTTGGGTAAGTATGGGTCCATCTAGTTCATCTTATACACTACAAGTGAGTTTCCACAATGTGGAGTCACAGAGGTACATTTCGGACTCCTTACCTCTTCCGGTTCCCAAATTTGGTCCATTTGATGTTCCTCCCTTGGATTGAGACCGTTTCACTCATGTTTGTCCTCATAGTCATGTGTAGAACCTATTAATCCATGTTTGGGTAAGTATGGGTCCATCTAGTTCATCTTATACACTACAAGTGAGTTTCCTCAATGTGGAGTCACAGAGGTACATTTCGGACTCCTTACCTCTTCCGGTTCCCAAATTTGGTCCATTTGATGTTCCTCCCTTGGATTGAGACCGTTTCACTCATGTTTGTCCTCATAGTCATGTGGAGAACCTATTAATCCATGTTTGGGTAAGTATGGGTCCATCTAGTTCATCTTATACACTACAAGTGAGTTTCCTCAATGTGGAGTCACAGAGGTACATTTCGGACTCCTTACCTCTTCCGGTTCCCAAATTTGGTCCATTTGATGTTCCTCCCTTGGATTGAGACCGTTTCACTCATGTTTGTCCTCATAGTAATGTGGAGAACCTATTAATCCATGTTTGGGTAAGTATGGGTCCATCTAGTTCATCTTATACACTACAAGTGAGTTTCCACAATGTGGAGTCACAGAGGTACATTTCGGACTCCTTACCTCTTCCGGTTCCCAAATTTGGTCCATTTGATGTTCCTCCCTTGGATTGAGACCGTTTCACTCATGTTTGTCCTCATAGTCATGTGAGAACCTATTAATCCATGTTTGGGTAAGTATGGGTCCATCTAGTTCATCTTATACACTACAAGTGAGTTTCCTCAATGTGGAGTCACAGAGGTACATTTCGGACTCCTTACCTCTTCCGGTTCCCAAATTTGGTCCATTTGATGTTCCTCCCTTGGATTGAGACCGTTTCACTCATGTTTGTCCTCATAGTCATGTGGAGAACCTATTAATCCATGTTTGGGTAAGTATGGGTCCATCTAGTTCATCTTATACACTACAAGTGAGTTTCCTCAATGTGGAGTCACAGAGGTACATTTCGGACTCCTTACCTCTTCCGGTTCCCAAATTTGATGTTCCATTGAGACCGTCATTGTTTGTCCTCATAGTCATGTGGAGAACCTATTAATCCATGTTTGGGTAAGTATGGGTCCATCTAGTTCATCTTATACACTACAAGTGAGTTTCCTCAATGTGGAGTCACAGAGGTACATTTCGGACTCCTTACCTCTTCCGGTTCCCAAATTTGGTCCATTTGATGTTCCTCCCTTGGATTGAGACCGTTTCACTCATGTTTGTCCTCATAGTCATGTGGAGAACCTATTAATCCATGTTTGGGTAAGTATGGGTCCATCTAGTTCATCTTATACACTACAAGTGAGTTTCCTCAATGTGGAGTCACAGAGGTACATTTCGGACTCCTTACCTCTTCCGGTTCCCAAATTTGGTCCATTTGATGTTCCTCCCTTGGATTGAGACCGTTTCACTCATGTTTGTCCTCATAGTCATGTGGAACCTATTAATCCATGTTTGGGTAAGTATGGGTCCATCTAGTTCATCTTATACACTACAAGTGAGTTTCCTCAATGTGGAGTCACAGAGGTACATTTCGGACTCCTTACCTCTTCCGGTTCCCAAATTTGGTCCATTTGATGTTCCTCCCTTGGATTGAGACCGTTTCACTCATGTTTGTCCTCATAGTCATGTGGAGAACCTATTAATCCATGTTTGGGTAAGTATGGGTCCATCTAGTTCATCTTATACACTACAAGTGAGTTTCCTCAATGTGGAGTCACAGAGGTACATTTCGGACTCCTTACCTCTTCCGGTTCCCAAATTTGGTCCATTTGATGTTCCTCCCTTGGATTGAGACCGTTTCACTCATGTTTGTCCTCATAGTCATGTGGAGAACCTATTAATCCATGTTTGGGTAAGTATGGGTCCATCTAGTTCATCTTATACACTACAAGTGAGTTTCCACAATGTGGAGTCACAGAGGTACATTTCGGACTCCTTACCTCTTCCGGTTCCCAAATTTGGTCCATTTGATGTTCCTCCCTTGGATTGAGACCGTTTCACTCATGTTTGTCCTCATAGTCATGTGGAGAACCTATTAATCCATGTTTGGGTAAGTATGGGTCCATCTAGTTCATCTTATACACTACAAGTGAGTTTCCACAATGTGGAGTCACAGAGGTACATTTCGGACTCCTTACCTCTTCCGGTTCCCAAATTTGGTCCATTTGATGTTCCTCCCTTGGATTGAGACCGTTTCACTCATGTTTGTCCTCATAGTCATGTGAGAACCTATTAATCCATGTTTGGGTAAGTATGGGTCCATCTAGTTCATCTTATACACTACAAGTGAGTTTCCTCAATGTGGAGTCACAGAGGTACATTTCGGACTCCTTACCTCTTCCGGTTCCCAAATTTGGTCCATTTGATGTTCCTCCCTTGGATTGAGACCGTTTCACTCATGTTTGTCCTCATAGTCATGTGGAGAACCTATTAATCCATGTTTGGGTAAGTATGGGTCCATCTAGTTCATCTTATACACTACAAGTGAGTTTCCTCAATGTGGAGTCACAGAGGTACATTTCGGACTCCTTACCTCTTCCGGTTCCCAAATTTGGTCCATTTGATGTTCCTCCCTTGGATTGAGACCGTTTCACTCATGTTTGTCCTCATAGTCATGTGGAGAACCTATTAATCCATGTTTGGGTAAGTATGGGTCCATCTAGTTCATCTTATACACTACAAGTGAGTTTCCTCAATGTGGAGTCACAGAGGTACATTTCGGACTCCTTACCTCTTCCGGTTCCCAAATTTGGTCCATTTGATGTTCCTCCCTTGGATTGAGACCGTTTCACTCATGTTTGTCCTCATAGTCATGTGGAGAACCTATTAATCCATGTTTGGGTAAGTATGGGTCCATCTAGTTCATCTTATACACTACAAGTGAGTTTCCTCAATGTGGAGTCACAGAGGTACATTTCGGACTCCTTACCTCTTCCGGTTCCCAAATTTGGTCCATTTGATGTTCCTCCCTTGGATTGAGACCGTTTCACTCATGTTTGTCCTCATAGTAATGTGGAGAACCTATTAATCCATGTTTGGGTAAGTATGGGTCCATCTAGTTCATCTTATACACTACAAGTGAGTTTCCACAATGTGGAGTCACAGAGGTACATTTCGGACTCCTTACCTCTTCCGGTTCCCAAATTTGGTCCATTTGATGTTCCTCCCTTGGATTGAGACCGTTTCACTCATGTTTGTCCTCATAGTATGTGGAGAACCTATTAATCCATGTTTGGGTAAGTATGGGTCCATCTAGTTCATCTTATACACTACAAGTGAGTTTCCTCAATCTGGAGTCACAGAGGTACATTTCGGACTCCTTACCTCTTCCGGTTCCCAAATTTGGTCCATTTGATGTTCCTCCCTTGGATTGAGACCGTTTCACTCATGTTTGTCCTCATAGTCATGTGGAGAACCTATTAATCCATGTTTGGGTAAGTATGGGTCCATCTAGTTCATCTTATACACTACAAGTGAGTTTCCTCAATGTGGAGTCACAGAGGTACATTTCGGACTCCTTACCTCTTCCGGTTCCCAAATTTGGTCCATTTGATGTTCCTCCCTTGGATTGAGACCGTTTCACTCATGTTTGTCCTCATAGTCATGTGTAGAACCTATTAATCCATGTTTGGGTAAGTATGGGTCCATCTAGTTCATCTTATACACTACAAGTGAGTTTCCTCAATGTGGAGTCACAGAGGTACATTTCGGACTCCTTACCTCTTCCGGTTCCCAAATTTGGTCCATTTGATGTTCCTCCCTTGGATTGAGACCGTTTCACTCATGTTTGTCCTCATAGTCATGTGTAGAACCTATTAATCCATGTTTGGGTAAGTATGGGTCCATCTAGTTCATCTTATACACTACAAGTGAGTTTCCTCAATGTGGAGTCACAGAGGTACATTTCGGACTCCTTACCTCTTCCGGTTCCCAAATTTGGTCCATTTGATGTTCCTCCCTTGGATTGAGACCGTTTCACTCATGTTTGTCCTCATAGTCATGTGGAGAACCTATTAATCCATGTTTGGGTAAGTATGGGTCCATCTAGTTCATCTTATACACTACAAGTGAGTTTCCACAATGTGGAGTCACAGAGGTACATTTCGGACTCCTTACCTCTTCCGGTTCCCAAATTTGGTCCATTTGATGTTCCTCCCTTGGATTGAGACCGTTTCACTCATGTTTGTCCTCATAGTAATGTGGAGAACCTATTAATCCATGTTTGGGTAAGTATGGGTCCATCTAGTTCATCTTATACACTACAAGTGAGTTTCCTCAATCTGGAGTCACAGAGGTACATTTCGGACTCCTTACCTCTTCCGGTTCCCAAATTTGGTCCATTTGATGTTCCTCCCTTGGATTGAGACCGTTTCACTCATGTTTGTCCTCATAGTCATGTGGAGAACCTATTAATCCATGTTTGGGTAAGTATGGGTCCATCTAGTTCATCTTATACACTACAAGTGAGTTTCCTCAATCTGGAGTCACAGAGGTACATTTCGGACTCCTTACCTCTTCCGGTTCCCAAATTTGGTCCATTTGATGTTCCTCCCTTGGATTGAGACCGTTTCACTCATGTTTGTCCTCATAGTCATGTGGAGAACCTATTAATCCATGTTTGGGTAAGTATGGGTCCATCTAGTTCATCTTATACACTACAAGTGAGTTTCCTCAATCTGGAGTCACAGAGGTACATTTCGGACTCCTTACCTCTTCCGGTTCCCAAATTTGGTCCATTTGATGTTCCTCCCTTGGATTGAGACCGTTTCACTCATGTTTGTCCTCATAGTAATGTGTAGAACCTATTAATCCATGTTTGGGTAAGTATGGGTCCATCTAGTTCATCTTATACACTACAAGTGAGTTTCCTCAATCTGGAGTCACAGAGGTACATTTCGGACTCCTTACCTCTTCCGGTTCCCAAATTTGGTCCATTTGATGTTCCTCCCTTGGATTGAGACCGTTTCACTCATGTTTGTCCTCATAGTCATGTGGAGAACCTATTAATCCATGTTTGGGTAAGTATGGGTCCATCTAGTTCATCTTATACACTACAAGTGAGTTTCCTCAATCTGGAGTCACAGAGGTACATTTCGGACTCCTTACCTCTTCCGGTTCCCAAATTTGGTCCATTTGATGTTCCTCCCTTGGATTGAGACCGTTTCACTCATGTTTGTCCTCATAGTCATGTGTAGAACCTATTAATCCATGTTTGGGTAAGTATGGGTCCATCTAGTTCATCTTATACACTACAAGTGAGTTTCCTCAATCTGGAGTCACAGAGGTACATTTCGGACTCCTTACCTCTTCCGGTTCCCAAATTTGGTCCATTTGATGTTCCTCCCTTGGATTGAGACCGTTTCACTCATGTTTGTCCTCATAGTAATGTGGAGAACCTATTAATCCATGTTTGGGTAAGTATGGGTCCATCTAGTTCATCTTATACACTACAAGTGAGTTTCCTCAATCTGGAGTCACAGAGGTACATTTCGGACTCCTTACCTCTTCCGGTTCCCAAATTTGGTCCATTTGATGTTCCTCCCTTGGATTGAGACCGTTTCACTCATGTTTGTCCTCATAGTCATGTGAGAACCTATTAATCCATGTTTGGGTAAGTATGGGTCCATCTAGTTCATCTTATACACTACAAGTGAGTTTCCTCAATCTGGAGTCACAGAGGTACATTTCGGACTCCTTACCTCTTCCGGTTCCCAAATTTGGTCCATTTGATGTTCCTCCCTTGGATTGAGACCGTTTCACTCATGTTTGTCCTCATAGTAATGTGGAGAACCTATTAATCCATGTTTGGGTAAGTATGGGTCCATCTAGTTCATCTTATACACTACAAGTGAGTTTCCTCAATCTGGAGTCACAGAGGTACATTTCGGACTCCTTACCTCTTCCGGTTCCCAAATTTGGTCCATTTGATGTTCCTCCCTTGGATTGAGACCGTTTCACTCATGTTTGTCCTCATAGTCATGTGGAGAACCTATTAATCCATGTTTGGGTAAGTATGGGTCCATCTAGTTCATCTTATACACTACAAGTGAGTTTCCTCAATCTGGAGTCACAGAGGTACATTTCGGACTCCTTACCTCTTCCGGTTCCCAAATTTGGTCCATTTGATGTTCCTCCCTTGGATTGAGACCGTTTCACTCATGTTTGTCCTCATAGTCATGTAGAACCTATTAATCCATGTTTGGGTAAGTATGGGTCCATCTAGTTCATCTTATACACTACAAGTGAGTTTCCTCAATCTGGAGTCACAGAGGTACATTTCGGACTCCTTACCTCTTCCGGTTCCCAAATTTGGTCCATTTGATGTTCCTCCCTTGGATTGAGACCGTTTCACTCATGTTTGTCCTCATAGTATGTGGAGAACCTATTAATCCATGTTTGGGTAAGTATGGGTCCATCTAGTTCATCTTATACACTACAAGTGAGTTTCCTCAATCTGGAGTCACAGAGGTACATTTCGGACTCCTTACCTCTTCCGGTTCCCAAATTTGGTCCATTTGATGTTCCTCCCTTGGATTGAGACCGTTTCACTCATGTTTGTCCTCATAGTAATGTGGAGAACCTATTAATCCATGTTTGGGTAAGTATGGGTCCATCTAGTTCATCTTATACACTACAAGTGAGTTTCCTCAATCTGGAGTCACAGAGGTACATTTCGGACTCCTTACCTCTTCCGGTTCCCAAATTTGGTCCATTTGATGTTCCTCCCTTGGATTGAGACCGTTTCACTCATGTTTGTCCTCATAGTCATGTGGAGAACCTATTAATCCATGTTTGGGTAAGTATGGGTCCATCTAGTTCATCTTATACACTACAAGTGAGTTTCCTCAATCTGGAGTCACAGAGGTACATTTCGGACTCCTTACCTCTTCCGGTTCCCAAATTTGGTCCATTTGATGTTCCTCCCTTGGATTGAGACCGTTTCACTCATGTTTGTCCTCATAGTATGTGGAGAACCTATTAATCCATGTTTGGGTAAGTATGGGTCCATCTAGTTCATCTTATACACTACAAGTGAGTTTCCTCAATCTGGAGTCACAGAGGTACATTTCGGACTCCTTACCTCTTCCGGTTCCCAAATTTGGTCCATTTGATGTTCCTCCCTTGGATTGAGACCGTTTCACTCATGTTTGTCCTCATAGTAATGTGAGAACCTATTAATCCATGTTTGGGTAAGTATGGGTCCATCTAGTTCATCTTATACACTACAAGTGAGTTTCCTCAATCTGGAGTCACAGAGGTACATTTCGGACTCCTTACCTCTTCCGGTTCCCAAATTTGGTCCATTTGATGTTCCTCCCTTGGATTGAGACCGTTTCACTCATGTTTGTCCTCATAGTAATGTGGAGAACCTATTAATCCATGTTTGGGTAAGTATGGGTCCATCTAGTTCATCTTATACACTACAAGTGAGTTTCCTCAATCTGGAGTCACAGAGGTACATTTCGGACTCCTTACCTCTTCCGGTTCCCAAATTTGGTCCATTTGATGTTCCTCCCTTGGATTGAGACCGTTTCACTCATGTTTGTCCTCATAGTAATGTGGAGAACCTATTAATCCATGTTTGGGTAAGTATGGGTCCATCTAGTTCATCTTATACACTACAAGTGAGTTTCCTCAATCTGGAGTCACAGAGGTACATTTCGGACTCCTTACCTCTTCCGGTTCCCAAATTTGGTCCATTTGATGTTCCTCCCTTGGATTGAGACCGTTTCACTCATGTTTGTCCTCATAGTATGTGAGAACCTATTAATCCATGTTTGGGTAAGTATGGGTCCATCTAGTTCATCTTATACACTACAAGTGAGTTTCCTCAATCTGGAGTCACAGAGGTACATTTCGGACTCCTTACCTCTTCCGGTTCCCAAATTTGGTCCATTTGATGTTCCTCCCTTGGATTGAGACCGTTTCACTCATGTTTGTCCTCATAGTCATGTGGAGAACCTATTAATCCATGTTTGGGTAAGTATGGGTCCATCTAGTTCATCTTATACACTACAAGTGAGTTTCCTCAATCTGGAGTCACAGAGGTACATTTCGGACTCCTTACCTCTTCCGGTTCCCAAATTTGGTCCATTTGATGTTCCTCCCTTGGATTGAGACCGTTTCACTCATGTTTGTCCTCATAGTAATGTGGAGAACCTATTAATCCATGTTTGGGTAAGTATGGGTCCATCTAGTTCATCTTATACACTACAAGTGAGTTTCCTCAATCTGGAGTCACAGAGGTACATTTCGGACTCCTTACCTCTTCCGGTTCCCAAATTTGGTCCATTTGATGTTCCTCCCTTGGATTGAGACCGTTTCACTCATGTTTGTCCTCATAGTCATGTAGAACCTATTAATCCATGTTTGGGTAAGTATGGGTCCATCTAGTTCATCTTATACACTACAAGTGAGTTTCCTCAATCTGGAGTCACAGAGGTACATTTCGGACTCCTTACCTCTTCCGGTTCCCAAATTTGGTCCATTTGATGTTCCTCCCTTGGATTGAGACCGTTTCACTCATGTTTGTCCTCATAGTAATGTGGAGAACCTATTAATCCATGTTTGGGTAAGTATGGGTCCATCTAGTTCATCTTATACACTACAAGTGAGTTTCCTCAATCTGGAGTCACAGAGGTACATTTCGGACTCCTTACCTCTTCCGGTTCCCAAATTTGGTCCATTTGATGTTCCTCCCTTGGATTGAGACCGTTTCACTCATGTTTGTCCTCATAGTCATGTGGAGAACCTATTAATCCATGTTTGGGTAAGTATGGGTCCATCTAGTTCATCTTATACACTACAAGTGAGTTTCCTCAATCTGGAGTCACAGAGGTACATTTCGGACTCCTTACCTCTTCCGGTTCCCAAATTTGGTCCATTTGATGTTCCTCCCTTGGATTGAGACCGTTTCACTCATGTTTGTCCTCATAGTAATGTGGATAGAACCTATTAATCCATGTTTGGGTAAGTATGGGTCCATCTAGTTCATCTTATACACTACAAGTGAGTTTCCTCAATCTGGAGTCACAGAGGTACATTTCGGACTCCTTACCTCTTCCGGTTCCCAAATTTGGTCCATTTGATGTTCCTCCCTTGGATTGAGACCGTTTCACTCATGTTTGTCCTCATAGTCATGTGGATAACCTATTAATCCATGTTTGGGTAAGTATGGGTCCATCTAGTTCATCTTATACACTACAAGTGAGTTTCCTCAATCTGGAGTCACAGAGGTACATTTCGGACTCCTTACCTCTTCCGGTTCCCAAATTTGGTCCATTTGATGTTCCTCCCTTGGATTGAGACCGTTTCACTCATGTTTGTCCTCATAGTAATGTGGAGAACCTATTAATCCATGTTTGGGTAAGTATGGGTCCATCTAGTTCATCTTATACACTACAAGTGAGTTTCCTCAATGTGGAGTCACAGAGGTACATTTCGGACTCCTTACCTCTTCCGGTTCCCAAATTTGGTCCATTTGATGTTCCTCCCTTGGATTGAGACCGTTTCACTCATGTTTGTCCTCATAGTCATGTGGAGAACCTATTAATCCATGTTTGGGTAAG
>CACVBM020000695.1:0-11274 GCA_902728155.2 Microthlaspi erraticum
AGGTTTGTCCTCATAGTACATCTAAGTATGGGTCCATCTAGTTCATCTTATACACTACAAGTGAGTTTCCTCAATCTGGAGTCACAGAGGTACATTTCGGACTCCTTACCTCTTCCGGTTCCCAAATTTGGTCCATTTGATGTTCCTCCCTTGGATTGAGACCGTTTCACTCATGTTTGTCCTCATAGTCATGTGGAGAACCTATTAATCCATGTTTGGGTAAGTATGGGTCCATCTAGTTCATCTTATACACTACAAGTGAGTTTCCACAATGTGGAGTCACAGAGGTACATTTCGGACTCCTTACCTCTTCCGGTTCCCAAATTTGGTCCATTTGATGTTCCTCCCTTGGATTGAGACCGTTTCACTCATGTTTGTCCTCATAGTCATGTGGAGAACCTATTAATCCATGTTTGGGTAAGTATGGGTCCATCTAGTTCATCTTATACACTACAAGTGAGTTTCCACAATGTGGAGTCACAGAGGTACATTTCGGACTCCTTACCTCTTCCGGTTCCCAAATTTGGTCCATTTGATGTTCCTCCCTTGGATTGAGACCGTTTCACTCATGTTTGTCCTCATAGTATGTGGAGAACCTATTAATCCATGTTTGGGTAAGTATGGGTCCATCTAGTTCATCTTATACACTACAAGTGAGTTTCCACAATGTGGAGTCACAGAGGTACATTTCGGACTCCTTACCTCTTCCGGTTCCCAAATTTGGTCCATTTGATGTTCCTCCCTTGGATTGAGACCGTTTCACTCATGTTTGTCCTCATAGTCATGTGGAACCTATTAATCCATGTTTGGGTAAGTATGGGTCCATCTAGTTCATCTTATACACTACAAGTGAGTTTCCTCAATGTGGAGTCACAGAGGTACATTTCGGACTCCTTACCTCTTCCGGTTCCCAAATTTGGTCCATTTGATGTTCCTCCCTTGGATTGAGACCGTTTCACTCATGTTTGTCCTCATAGTCATGTGGAGAACCTATTAATCCATGTTTGGGTAAGTATGGGTCCATCTAGTTCATCTTATACACTACAAGTGAGTTTCCTCAATGTGGAGTCACAGAGGTACATTTCGGACTCCTTACCTCTTCCGGTTCCCAAATTTGGTCCATTTGATGTTCCTCCCTTGGATTGAGACCGTTTCACTCATGTTTGTCCTCATAGTCATGTGGAGAACCTATTAATCCATGTTTGGGTAAGTATGGGTCCATCTAGTTCATCTTATACACTACAAGTGAGTTTCCTCAATGTGGAGTCACAGAGGTACATTTCGGACTCCTTACCTCTTCCGGTTCCCAAATTTGGTCCATTTGATGTTCCTCCCTTGGATTGATGTTTGTCCTCATAGTCATGTGTAGAACCTATTAATCCATGTTTGGGTAAGTATGGGTCCATCTAGTTCATCTTATACACTACAAGTGAGTTTCCTCAATGTGGAGTCACAGAGGTACATTTCGGACTCCTTACCTCTTCCGGTTCCCAAATTTGGTCCATTTGATGTTCCTCCCTTGGATTGAGACCGTTTCACTCATGTTTGTCCTCATAGTCATGTGGAGAACCTATTAATCCATGTTTGGGTAAGTATGGGTCCATCTAGTTCATCTTATACACTACAAGTGAGTTTCCACAATGTGGAGTCACAGAGGTACATTTCGGACTCCTTACCTCTTCCGGTTCCCAAATTTGGTCCATTTGATGTTCCTCCCTTGGATTGAGACCGTTTCACTCATGTTTGTCCTCATAGTCATGTGGAGAACCTATTAATCCATGTTTGGGTAAGTATGGGTCCATCTAGTTCATCTTATACACTACAAGTGAGTTTCCTCAATGTGGAGTCACAGAGGTACATTTCGGACTCCTTACCTCTTCCGGTTCCCAAATTTGGTCCATTTGATGTTCCTCCCTTGGATTGAGACCGTTTCACTCATGTTTGTCCTCATAGTCATGTGGAGAACCTATTAATCCATGTTTGGGTAAGTATGGGTCCATCTAGTTCATCTTATACACTACAAGTGAGTTTCCACAATGTGGAGTCACAGAGGTACATTTCGGACTCCTTACCTCTTCCGGTTCCCAAATTTGGTCCATTTGATGTTCCTCCCTTGGATTGAGACCGTTTCACTCATGTTTGTCCTCATAGTCATGTGGAGAACCTATTAATCCATGTTTGGGTAAGTATGGGTCCATCTAGTTCATCTTATACACTACAAGTGAGTTTCCACAATGTGGAGTCACAGAGGTACATTTCGGACTCCTTACCTCTTCCGGTTCCCAAATTTGGTCCATTTGATGTTCCTCCCTTGGATTGAGACCGTTTCACTCATGTTTGTCCTCATAGTCATGTGGAGAACCTATTAATCCATGTTTGGGTAAGTATGGGTCCATCTAGTTCATCTTATACACTACAAGTGAGTTTCCACAATGTGGAGTCACAGAGGTACATTTCGGACTCCTTACCTCTTCCGGTTCCCAAATTTGGTCCATTTGATGTTCCTCCCTTGGATTGAGACCGTTTCACTCATGTTTGTCCTCATAGTATGTGGAGAACCTATTAATCCATGTTTGGGTAAGTATGGGTCCATCTAGTTCATCTTATACACTACAAGTGAGTTTCCACAATGTGGAGTCACAGAGGTACATTTCGGACTCCTTACCTCTTCCGGTTCCCAAATTTGGTCCATTTGATGTTCCTCCCTTGGATTGAGACCGTTTCACTCATGTTTGTCCTCATAGTCATGTGGAGAACCTATTAATCCATGTTTGGGTAAGTATGGGTCCATCTAGTTCATCTTATACACTACAAGTGAGTTTCCACAATGTGGAGTCACAGAGGTACATTTCGGACTCCTTACCTCTTCCGGTTCCCAAATTTGGTCCATTTGATGTTCCTCCCTTGGATTGAGACCGTTTCACTCATGTTTGTCCTCATAGTCATGTGGAGAACCTATTAATCCATGTTTGGGTAAGTATGGGTCCATCTAGTTCATCTTATACACTACAAGTGAGTTTCCTCAATGTGGAGTCACAGAGGTACATTTCGGACTCCTTACCTCTTCCGGTTCCCAAATTTGGTCCATTTGATGTTCCTCCCTTGGATTGAGACCGTTTCACTCATGTTTGTCCTCATAGTCATGTGGAGAACCTATTAATCCATGTTTGGGTAAGTATGGGTCCATCTAGTTCATCTTATACACTACAAGTGAGTTTCCACAATGTGGAGTCACAGAGGTACATTTCGGACTCCTTACCTCTTCCGGTTCCCAAATTTGGTCCATTTGATGTTCCTCCCTTGGATTGAGACCGTTTCACTCATGTTTGTCCTCATAGTCATGTGGAGAACCTATTAATCCATGTTTGGGTAAGTATGGGTCCATCTAGTTCATCTTATACACTACAAGTGAGTTTCCACAATGTGGAGTCACAGAGGTACATTTCGGACTCCTTACCTCTTCCGGTTCCCAAATTTGGTCCATTTGATGTTCCTCCCTTGGATTGAGACCGTTTCACTCATGTTTGTCCTCATAGTCATGTGGAGAACCTATTAATCCATGTTTGGGTAAGTATGGGTCCATCTAGTTCATCTTATACACTACAAGTGAGTTTCCACAATGTGGAGTCACAGAGGTACATTTCGGACTCCTTACCTCTTCCGGTTCCCAAATTTGGTCCATTTGATGTTCCTCCCTTGGATTGAGACCGTTTCACTCATGTTTGTCCTCATAGTAATGTGGAGAACCTATTAATCCATGTTTGGGTAAGTATGGGTCCATCTAGTTCATCTTATACACTACAAGTGAGTTTCCACAATGTGGAGTCACAGAGGTACATTTCGGACTCCTTACCTCTTCCGGTTCCCAAATTTGGTCCATTTGATGTTCCTCCCTTGGATTGAGACCGTTTCACTCATGTTTGTCCTCATAGTAATGTGGAGAACCTATTAATCCATGTTTGGGTAAGTATGGGTCCATCTAGTTCATCTTATACACTACAAGTGAGTTTCCTCAATGTGGAGTCACAGAGGTACATTTCGGACTCCTTACCTCTTCCGGTTCCCAAATTTGGTCCATTTGATGTTCCTCCCTTGGATTGAGACCGTTTCACTCATGTTTGTCCTCATAGTAATGTGGAGAACCTATTAATCCATGTTTGGGTAAGTATGGGTCCATCTAGTTCATCTTATACACTACAAGTGAGTTTCCACAATGTGGAGTCACAGAGGTACATTTCGGACTCCTTACCTCTTCCGGTTCCCAAATTTGGTCCATTTGATGTTCCTCCCTTGGATTGAGACCGTTTCACTCATGTTTGTCCTCATAGTAATGTGGAGAACCTATTAATCCATGTTTGGGTAAGTATGGGTCCATCTAGTTCATCTTATACACTACAAGTGAGTTTCCTCAATGTGGAGTCACAGAGGTACATTTCGGACTCCTTACCTCTTCCGGTTCCCAAATTTGGTCCATTTGATGTTCCTCCCTTGGATTGAGACCGTTTCACTCATGTTTGTCCTCATAGTCATGTGGAGAACCTATTAATCCATGTTTGGGTAAGTATGGGTCCATCTAGTTCATCTTATACACTACAAGTGAGTTTCCTCAATGTGGAGTCACAGAGGTACATTTCGGACTCCTTACCTCTTCCGGTTCCCAAATTTGGTCCATTTGATGTTCCTCCCTTGGATTGAGACCGTTTCACTCATGTTTGTCCTCATAGTCATGTAGAACCTATTAATCCATGTTTGGGTAAGTATGGGTCCATCTAGTTCATCTTATACACTACAAGTGAGTTTCCTCAATCTGGAGTCACAGAGGTACATTTCGGACTCCTTACCTCTTCCGGTTCCCAAATTTGGTCCATTTGATGTTCCTCCCTTGGATTGAGACCGTTTCACTCATGTTTGTCCTCATAGTAATGTGGAACCTATTAATCCATGTTTGGGTAAGTATGGGTCCATCTAGTTCATCTTATACACTACAAGTGAGTTTCCACAATGTGGAGTCACAGAGGTACATTTCGGACTCCTTACCTCTTCCGGTTCCCAAATTTGGTCCATTTGATGTTCCTCCCTTGGATTGAGACCGTTTCACTCATGTTTGTCCTCATAGTATGTGGAGAACCTATTAATCCATGTTTGGGTAAGTATGGGTCCATCTAGTTCATCTTATACACTACAAGTGAGTTTCCTCAATGTGGAGTCACAGAGGTACATTTCGGACTCCTTACCTCTTCCGGTTCCCAAATTTGGTCCATTTGATGTTCCTCCCTTGGATTGAGACCGTTTCACTCATGTTTGTCCTCATAGTAATGTGGAGAACCTATTAATCCATGTTTGGGTAAGTATGGGTCCATCTAGTTCATCTTATACACTACAAGTGAGTTTCCTCAATGTGGAGTCACAGAGGTACATTTCGGACTCCTTACCTCTTCCGGTTCCCAAATTTGGTCCATTTGATGTTCCTCCCTTGGATTGAGACCGTTTCACTCATGTTTGTCCTCATAGTAATGTGGAGAACCTATTAATCCATGTTTGGGTAAGTATGGGTCCATCTAGTTCATCTTATACACTACAAGTGAGTTTCCACAATGTGGAGTCACAGAGGTACATTTCGGACTCCTTACCTCTTCCGGTTCCCAAATTTGGTCCATTTGATGTTCCTCCCTTGGATTGAGACCGTTTCACTCATGTTTGTCCTCATAGTCATGTGGAGAACCTATTAATCCATGTTTGGGTAAGTATGGGTCCATCTAGTTCATCTTATACACTACAAGTGAGTTTCCACAATGTGGAGTCACAGAGGTACATTTCGGACTCCTTACCTCTTCCGGTTCCCAAATTTGGTCCATTTGATGTTCCTCCCTTGGATTGAGACCGTTTCACTCATGTTTGTCCTCATAGTCATGTAGAACCTATTAATCCATGTTTGGGTAAGTATGGGTCCATCTAGTTCATCTTATACACTACAAGTGAGTTTCCTCAATCTGGAGTCACAGAGGTACATTTCGGACTCCTTACCTCTTCCGGTTCCCAAATTTGGTCCATTTGATGTTCCTCCCTTGGATTGAGACCGTTTCACTCATGTTTGTCCTCATAGTAATGTGGAGAACCTATTAATCCATGTTTGGGTAAGTATGGGTCCATCTAGTTCATCTTATACACTACAAGTGAGTTTCCTCAATCTGGAGTCACAGAGGTACATTTCGGACTCCTTACCTCTTCCGGTTCCCAAATTTGGTCCATTTGATGTTCCTCCCTTGGATTGAGACCGTTTCACTCATGTTTGTCCTCATAGTAATGTGGAGAACCTATTAATCCATGTTTGGGTAAGTATGGGTCCATCTAGTTCATCTTATACACTACAAGTGAGTTTCCTCAATGTGGAGTCACAGAGGTACATTTCGGACTCCTTACCTCTTCCGGTTCCCAAATTTGGTCCATTTGATGTTCCTCCCTTGGATTGAGACCGTTTCACTCATGTTTGTCCTCATAGTAATGTGGAGAACCTATTAATCCATGTTTGGGTAAGTATGGGTCCATCTAGTTCATCTTATACACTACAAGTGAGTTTCCTCAATGTGGAGTCACAGAGGTACATTTCGGACTCCTTACCTCTTCCGGTTCCCAAATTTGGTCCATTTGATGTTCCTCCCTTGGATTGAGACCGTTTCACTCATGTTTGTCCTCATAGTCATGTAGAACCTATTAATCCATGTTTGGGTAAGTATGGGTCCATCTAGTTCATCTTATACACTACAAGTGAGTTTCCTCAATCTGGAGTCACAGAGGTACATTTCGGACTCCTTACCTCTTCCGGTTCCCAAATTTGGTCCATTTGATGTTCCTCCCTTGGATTGAGACCGTTTCACTCATGTTTGTCCTCATAGTCATGTGGAGAACCTATTAATCCATGTTTGGGTAAGTATGGGTCCATCTAGTTCATCTTATACACTACAAGTGAGTTTCCTCAATCTGGAGTCACAGAGGTACATTTCGGACTCCTTACCTCTTCCGGTTCCCAAATTTGGTCCATTTGATGTTCCTCCCTTGGATTGAGACCGTTTCACTCATGTTTGTCCTCATAGTAATGTGGAGAACCTATTAATCCATGTTTGGGTAAGTATGGGTCCATCTAGTTCATCTTATACACTACAAGTGAGTTTCCTCAATCTGGAGTCACAGAGGTACATTTCGGACTCCTTACCTCTTCCGGTTCCCAAATTTGGTCCATTTGATGTTCCTCCCTTGGATTGAGACCGTTTCACTCATGTTTGTCCTCATAGTATGTGGAGAACCTATTAATCCATGTTTGGGTAAGTATGGGTCCATCTAGTTCATCTTATACACTACAAGTGAGTTTCCTCAATGTGGAGTCACAGAGGTACATTTCGGACTCCTTACCTCTTCCGGTTCCCAAATTTGGTCCATTTGATGTTCCTCCCTTGGATTGAGACCGTTTCACTCATGTTTGTCCTCATAGTCATGTGGAGAACCTATTAATCCATGTTTGGGTAAGTATGGGTCCATCTAGTTCATCTTATACACTACAAGTGAGTTTCCTCAATCTGGAGTCACAGAGGTACATTTCGGACTCCTTACCTCTTCCGGTTCCCAAATTTGGTCCATTTGATGTTCCTCCCTTGGATTGAGACCGTTTCACTCATGTTTGTCCTCATAGTAATGTGGAGAACCTATTAATCCATGTTTGGGTAAGTATGGGTCCATCTAGTTCATCTTATACACTACAAGTGAGTTTCCTCAATGTGGAGTCACAGAGGTACATTTCGGACTCCTTACCTCTTCCGGTTCCCAAATTTGGTCCATTTGATGTTCCTCCCTTGGATTGAGACCGTTTCACTCATGTTTGTCCTCATAGTCATGTGGAGAACCTATTAATCCATGTTTGGGTAAGTATGGGTCCATCTAGTTCATCTTATACACTACAAGTGAGTTTCCTCAATCTGGAGTCACAGAGGTACATTTCGGACTCCTTACCTCTTCCGGTTCCCAAATTTGGTCCATTTGATGTTCCTCCCTTGGATTGAGACCGTTTCACTCATGTTTGTCCTCATAGTAATGTGGAGAACCTATTAATCCATGTTTGGGTAAGTATGGGTCCATCTAGTTCATCTTATACACTACAAGTGAGTTTCCTCAATCACAGAGGTACATTTCGGACTCCTTACCTCTTCCGGTTCCCAAATTTGGTCCATTTGATGTTCCTCCCTTGGATTGAGACCGTTTCACTCATGTTTGTCCTCATAGTCATGTATAGAACCTATTAATCCATGTTTGGGTAAGTATGGGTCCATCTAGTTCATCTTATACACTACAAGTGAGTTTCCTCAATCTGGAGTCACAGAGGTACATTTCGGACTCCTTACCTCTTCCGGTTCCCAAATTTGGTCCATTTGATGTTCCTCCCTTGGATTGAGACCGTTTCACTCATGTTTGTCCTCATAGTAATGTGGAGAACCTATTAATCCATGTTTGGGTAAGTATGGGTCCATCTAGTTCATCTTATACACTACAAGTGAGTTTCCTCAATCTGGAGTCACAGAGGTACATTTCGGACTCCTTACCTCTTCCGGTTCCCAAATTTGGTCCATTTGATGTTCCTCCCTTGGATTGAGACCGTTTCACTCATGTTTGTCCTCATAGTCATGTATAGAACCTATTAATCCATGTTTGGGTAAGTATGGGTCCATCTAGTTCATCTTATACACTACAAGTGAGTTTCCTCAATCTGGAGTCACAGAGGTACATTTCGGACTCCTTACCTCTTCCGGTTCCCAAATTTGGTCCATTTGATGTTCCTCCCTTGGATTGAGACCGTTTCACTCATGTTTGTCCTCATAGTCATGTAGAACCTATTAATCCATGTTTGGGTAAGTATGGGTCCATCTAGTTCATCTTATACACTACAAGTGAGTTTCCTCAATCTGGAGTCACAGAGGTACATTTCGGACTCCTTACCTCTTCCGGTTCCCAAATTTGGTCCATTTGATGTTCCTCCCTTGGATTGAGACCGTTTCACTCATGTTTGTCCTCATAGTAATGTGGAGAACCTATTAATCCATGTTTGGGTAAGTATGGGTCCATCTAGTTCATCTTATACACTACAAGTGAGTTTCCTCAATCTGGAGTCACAGAGGTACATTTCGGACTCCTTACCTCTTCCGGTTCCCAAATTTGGTCCATTTGATGTTCCTCCCTTGGATTGAGACCGTTTCACTCATGTTTGTCCTCATAGTCATGTGGAGAACCTATTAATCCATGTTTGGGTAAGTATGGGTCCATCTAGTTCATCTTATACACTACAAGTGAGTTTCCTCAATCTGGAGTCACAGAGGTACATTTCGGACTCCTTACCTCTTCCGGTTCCCAAATTTGGTCCATTTGATGTTCCTCCCTTGGATTGAGACCGTTTCACTCATGTTTGTCCTCATAGTCATGTGGAGAACCTATTAATCCATGTTTGGGTAAGTATGGGTCCATCTAGTTCATCTTATACACTACAAGTGAGTTTCCTCAATCTGGAGTCACAGAGGTACATTTCGGACTCCTTACCTCTTCCGGTTCCCAAATTTGGTCCATTTGATGTTCCTCCCTTGGATTGAGACCGTTTCACTCATGTTTGTCCTCATAGTCATGTGGAGAACCTATTAATCCATGTTTGGGTAAGTATGGGTCCATCTAGTTCATCTTATACACTACAAGTGAGTTTCCTCAATCTGGAGTCACAGAGGTACATTTCGGACTCCTTACCTCTTCCGGTTCCCAAATTTGGTCCTCCCTTGGATTGAGACCGTTTCACTCATGTTTGTCCTCATAGTAATGTGGAGAACCTATTAATCCATGTTTGGGTAAGTATGGGTCCATCTAGTTCATCTTATACACTACAAGTGAGTTTCCTCAATCTGGAGTCACAGAGGTACATTTCGGACTCCTTACCTCTTCCGGTTCCCAAATTTGGTCCATTTGATGTTCCTCCCTTGGATTGAGACCGTTTCACTCATGTTTGTCCTCATAGTAATGTGGAGAACCTATTAATCCATGTTTGGGTAAGTATGGGTCCATCTAGTTCATCTTATACACTACAAGTGAGTTTCCTCAATCTGGAGTCACAGAGGTACATTTCGGACTCCTTACCTCTTCCGGTTCCCAAATTTGGTCCATTTGATGTTCCTCCCTTGGATTGAGACCGTTTCACTCATGTTTGTCCTCATAGTCATGTTAGAACCTATTAATCCATGTTTGGGTAAGTATGGGTCCATCTAGTTCATCTTATACACTACAAGTGAGTTTCCTCAATCTGGAGTCACAGAGGTACATTTCGGACTCCTTACCTCTTCCGGTTCCCAAATTTGGTCCATTTGATGTTCCTCCCTTGGATTGAGACCGTTTCACTCATGTTTGTCCTCATAGTAATGTGGAGAACCTATTAATCCATGTTTGGGTAAGTATGGGTCCATCTAGTTCATCTTATACACTACAAGTGAGTTTCCTCAATCTGGAGTCACAGAGGTACATTTCGGACTCCTTACCTCTTCCGGTTCCCAAATTTGGTCCATTTGATGTTCCTCCCTTGGATTGAGACCGTTTCACTCATGTTTGTCCTCATAGTCATGTGGAGAACCTATTAATCCATGTTTGGGTAAGTATGGGTCCATCTAGTTCATCTTATACACTACAAGTGAGTTTCCTCAATCTGGAGTCACAGAGGTACATTTCGGACTCCTTACCTCTTCCGGTTCCCAAATTTGGTCCATTTGATGTTCCTCCCTTGGATTGAGACCGTTTCACTCATGTTTGTCCTCATAGTAATGTGGAGAACCTATTAATCCATGTTTGGGTAAGTATGGGTCCATCTAGTTCATCTTATACACTACAAGTGAGTTTCCTCAATCTGGAGTCACAGAGGTACATTTCGGACTCCTTACCTCTTCCGGTTCCCAAATTTGGTCCATTTGATGTTCCTCCCTTGGATTGAGACCGTTTCACTCATGTTTGTCCTCATAGTCATGTGGAGAACCTATTAATCCATGTTTGGGTAAGTATGGGTCCATCTAGTTCATCTTATACACTACAAGTGAGTTTCCACAATCTGGAGTCACAGAGGTACATTTCGGACTCCTTACCTCTTCCGGTTCCCAAATTTGGTCCATTTGATGTTCCTCCCTTGGATTGAGACCGTTTCACTCATGTTTGTCCTCATAGTAATGTGGAGAACCTATTAATCCATGTTTGGGTAAGTATGGGTCTCTT
>CACVBM020000696.1:0-11266 GCA_902728155.2 Microthlaspi erraticum
ATAGGGTCCGTCTAGTTCATCATATACACTACAATAAGTTCCCACAATGTGGAGGCACAAGCTACATTTCGGACTCCTTACCTCTTCCGGTTCCCAAATTTGGTCCATTTGATGTTCCTCCCTTGGATTGAGACCGTTTCATCATGTTTCTCCTCATAGTCATGTATAGAACCTATTAATCCATGTTTGGGTAAGTATGGGTCCGTCTAGTTCATCATATACACTACAAGTAAGTTCCCACAATGTGGAGGCACAAGCTACATTTCGGACTCCTTACCTCTTCCGGTTCCCAAATTTGGTCCATTTGATGTTCCTCCCTTGGATTGAGACCGTTTCACTCATGTTTCTCCTCATAGTCATGTATAGAACCTATTAATCCATGTTTGGGTAAGTATGGGTCCGTCTAGTTCATCATATACACTACAAGTAAGTTCCCACAATGTGGAGGCACAGAGCTACATTTCGGACTCCTTACCTCTTCCGGTTCCCAAATTTGGTCCATTTGATGTTCCTCCCTTGGATTGAGACCGTTTCACTCATGTTTCTCCTCATAGTCATGTATAGAACCTATTAATCCATGTTTGGGTAAGTATGGGTCCGTCTAGTTCATCATATACACTACAAGTAAGTTCCCACAATGTGGAGGCACAGAGCTACATTTCGGACTCCTTACCTCTTCCGGTTCCCAAATTTGGTCCATTTGATGTTCCTCCCTTGGATTGAGACCGTTTCACTCATGTTTCTCCTCATAGTCATGTATAGAACCTATTAATCCATGTTTGGGTAAGTATGGGTCCGTCTAGTTCATCATATACACTACAAGTAAGTTCCCACAATGTGGAGGCACAGAGCTACATTTCGGACTCCTTACCTCTTCCGGTTCCCAAATTTGGTCCATTTGATGTTCCTCCCTTGGATTGAGACCGTTTCACTCATGTTTCTCCTCATAGTCATGTATAGAACCTATTAATCCATGTTTGGGTAAGTATGGGTCCGTCTAGTTCATCATATACACTACAAGTAAGTTCCCACAATGTGGAGGCACAAGCTACATTTCGGACTCCTTACCTCTTCCGGTTCCCAAATTTGGTCCATTTGATGTTCCTCCCTTGGATTGAGACCGTTTCACTCATGTTTCTCCTCATAGTCATGTATAGAACCTATTAATCCATGTTTGGGTAAGTATGGGTCCGTCTAGTTCATCATATACACTACAAGTAAGTTCCCACAATGTGGAGGCACAGAGCTACATTTCGGACTCCTTACCTCTTCCGGTTCCCAAATTTGGTCCATTTGATGTTCCTCCCTTGGATTGAGACCGTTTCACTCATGTTTCTCCTCATAGTCATGTATAGAACCTATTAATCCATGTTTGGGTAAGTATGGGTCCGTCTAGTTCATCATATACACTACAAGTAAGTTCCCACAATGTGGAGGCACAAGCTACATTTCGGACTCCTTACCTCTTCCGGTTCCCAAATTTGGTCCATTTGATGTTCCTCCCTTGGATTGAGACCGTTTCACTCATGTTTCTCCTCATAGTCATGTATAGAACCTATTAATCCATGTTTGGGTAAGTATGGGTCCGTCTAGTTCATCATATACACTACAAGTAAGTTCCCACAATGTGGAGGCACAGAGCTACATTTCGGACTCCTTACCTCTTCCGGTTCCCAAATTTGGTCCATTTGATGTTCCTCCCTTGGATTGAGACCGTTTCACTCATGTTTCTCCTCATAGTCATGTATAGAACCTATTAATCCATGTTTGGGTAAGTATGGGTCCGTCTAGTTCATCATATACACTACAAGTAAGTTCCCACAATGTGGAGGCACAGAGCTACATTTCGGACTCCTTACCTCTTCCGGTTCCCAAATTTGGTCCATTTGATGTTCCTCCCTTGGATTGAGACCGTTTCACTCATGTTTCTCCTCATAGTCATGTATAGAACCTATTAATCCATGTTTGGGTAAGTATGGGTCCGTCTAGTTCATCATATACACTACAAGTAAGTTCCCACAATGTGGAGGCACAGAGCTACATTTCGGACTCCTTACCTCTTCCGGTTCCCAAATTTGGTCCATTTGATGTTCCTCCCTTGGATTGAGACCGTTTCATCATGTTTCTCCTCATAGTCATGTATAGAACCTATTAATCCATGTTTGGGTAAGTATGGGTCCGTCTAGTTCATCATATACACTACAAGTAAGTTCCCACAATGTGGAGGCACAAGCTACATTTCGGACTCCTTACCTCTTCCGGTTCCCAAATTTGGTCCATTTGATGTTCCTCCCTTGGATTGAGACCGTTTCACTCATGTTTCTCCTCATAGTCATGTATAGAACCTATTAATCCATGTTTGGGTAAGTATGGGTCCGTCTAGTTCATCATATACACTACAAGTAAGTTCCCACAATGTGGAGGCACAAGCTACATTTCGGACTCCTTACCTCTTCCGGTTCCCAAATTTGGTCCATTTGATGTTCCTCCCTTGGATTGAGACCGTTTCACTCATGTTTCTCCTCATAGTCATGTATAGAACCTATTAATCCATGTTTGGGTAAGTATGGGTCCGTCTAGTTCATCATATACACTACAAGTAAGTTCCCACAATGTGGAGGCACAAGCTACATTTCGGACTCCTTACCTCTTCCGGTTCCCAAATTTGGTCCATTTGATGTTCCTCCCTTGGATTGAGACCGTTTCACTCATGTTTCTCCTCATAGTCATGTATAGAACCTATTAATCCATGTTTGGGTAAGTATGGGTCCGTCTAGTTCATCATATACACTACAAGTAAGTTCCCACAATGTGGAGGCACAGAGCTACATTTCGGACTCCTTACCTCTTCCGGTTCCCAAATTTGGTCCATTTGATGTTCCTCCCTTGGATTGAGACCGTTTCACTCATGTTTCTCCTCATAGTCATGTATAGAACCTATTAATCCATGTTTGGGTAAGTATGGGTCCGTCTAGTTCATCATATACACTACAAGTAAGTTCCCACAATGTGGAGGCACAAGCTACATTTCGGACTCCTTACCTCTTCCGGTTCCCAAATTTGGTCCATTTGATGTTCCTCCCTTGGATTGAGACCGTTTCACTCATGTTTCTCCTCATAGTCATGTATAGAACCTATTAATCCATGTTTGGGTAAGTATGGGTCCGTCTAGTTCATCATATACACTACAAGTAAGTTCCCACAATGTGGAGGCACAGAGCTACATTTCGGACTCCTTACCTCTTCCGGTTCCCAAATTTGGTCCATTTGATGTTCCTCCCTTGGATTGAGACCGTTTCACTCATGTTTCTCCTCATAGTCATGTATAGAACCTATTAATCCATGTTTGGGTAAGTATGGGTCCGTCTAGTTCATCATATACACTACAAGTAAGTTCCCACAATGTGGAGGCACAGAGCTACATTTCGGACTCCTTACCTCTTCCGGTTCCCAAATTTGGTCCATTTGATGTTCCTCCCTTGGATTGAGACCGTTTCACTCATGTTTCTCCTCATAGTCATGTATAGAACCTATTAATCCATGTTTGGGTAAGTATGGGTCCGTCTAGTTCATCATATACACTACAAGTAAGTTCCCACAATGTGGAGGCACAGAGCTACATTTCGGACTCCTTACCTCTTCCGGTTCCCAAATTTGGTCCATTTGATGTTCCTCCCTTGGATTGAGACCGTTTCATCATGTTTCTCCTCATAGTCATGTATAGAACCTATTAATCCATGTTTGGGTAAGTATGGGTCCGTCTAGTTCATCATATACACTACAAGTAAGTTCCCACAATGTGGAGGCACAAGCTACATTTCGGACTCCTTACCTCTTCCGGTTCCCAAATTTGGTCCATTTGATGTTCCTCCCTTGGATTGAGACCGTTTCATTCATGTTTCTCCTCATAGTCATGTATAGAACCTATTAATCCATGTTTGGGTAAGTATGGGTCCGTCTAGTTCATCATATACACTACAAGTAAGTTCCCACAATGTGGAGGCACAAGCTACATTTCGGACTCCTTACCTCTTCCGGTTCCCAAATTTGGTCCATTTGATGTTCCTCCCTTGGATTGAGACCGTTTCACTCATGTTTCTCCTCATAGTCATGTATAGAACCTATTAATCCATGTTTGGGTAAGTATGGGTCCGTCTAGTTCATCATATACACTACAAGTAAGTTCCCACAATGTGGAGGCACAGAGCTACATTTCGGACTCCTTACCTCTTCCGGTTCCCAAATTTGGTCCATTTGATGTTCCTCCCTTGGATTGAGACCGTTTCACTCATGTTTCTCCTCATAGTCATGTATAGAACCTATTAATCCATGTTTGGGTAAGTATGGGTCCGTCTAGTTCATCATATACACTACAAGTAAGTTCCCACAATGTGGAGGCACAAGCTACATTTCGGACTCCTTACCTCTTCCGGTTCCCAAATTTGGTCCATTTGATGTTCCTCCCTTGGATTGAGACCGTTTCACTGTTTCTCCTCATAGTCATGTATAGAACCTATTAATCCATGTTTGGGTAAGTATGGGTCCGTCTAGTTCATCATATACACTACAAGTAAGTTCCCACAATGTGGAGGCACAAGCTACATTTCGGACTCCTTACCTCTTCCGGTTCCCAAATTTGGTCCATTTGATGTTCCTCCCTTGGATTGAGACCGTTTCACTCATGTTTCTCCTCATAGTCATGTATAGAACCTATTAATCCATGTTTGGGTAAGTATGGGTCCGTCTAGTTCATCATATACACTACAAGTAAGTTCCCACAATGTGGAGGCACAGAGCTACATTTCGGACTCCTTACCTCTTCCGGTTCCCAAATTTGGTCCATTTGATGTTCCTCCCTTGGATTGAGACCGTTTCACTCATGTTTCTCCTCATAGTCATGTATAGAACCTATTAATCCATGTTTGGGTAAGTATGGGTCCGTCTAGTTCATCATATACACTACAAGTAAGTTCCCACAATGTGGAGGCACAAGCTACATTTCGGACTCCTTACCTCTTCCGGTTCCCAAATTTGGTCCATTTGATGTTCCTCCCTTGGATTGAGACCGTTTCATCATGTTTCTCCTCATAGTCATGTATAGAACCTATTAATCCATGTTTGGGTAAGTATGGGTCCGTCTAGTTCATCATATACACTACAAGTAAGTTCCCACAATGTGGAGGCACAGAGCTACATTTCGGACTCCTTACCTCTTCCGGTTCCCAAATTTGGTCCATTTGATGTTCCTCCCTTGGATTGAGACCGTTTCATCATGTTTCTCCTCATAGTCATGTATAGAACCTATTAATCCATGTTTGGGTAAGTATGGGTCCGTCTAGTTCATCATATACACTACAAGTAAGTTCCCACAATGTGGAGGCACAGAGCTACATTTCGGACTCCTTACCTCTTCCGGTTCCCAAATTTGGTCCATTTGATGTTCCTCCCTTGGATTGAGACCGTTTCACTCATGTTTCTCCTCATAGTCATGTATAGAACCTATTAATCCATGTTTGGGTAAGTATGGGTCCGTCTAGTTCATCATATACACTACAAGTAAGTTCCCACAATGTGGAGGCACAAGCTACATTTCGGACTCCTTACCTCTTCCGGTTCCCAAATTTGGTCCATTTGATGTTCCTCCCTTGGATTGAGACCGTTTCATCATGTTTCTCCTCATAGTCATGTATAGAACCTATTAATCCATGTTTGGGTAAGTATGGGTCCGTCTAGTTCATCATATACACTACAAGTAAGTTCCCACAATGTGGAGGCACAAGCTACATTTCGGACTCCTTACCTCTTCCGGTTCCCAAATTTGGTCCATTTGATGTTCCTCCCTTGGATTGAGACCGTTTCACTCATGTTTCTCCTCATAGTCATGTATAGAACCTATTAATCCATGTTTGGGTAAGTATGGGTCCGTCTAGTTCATCATATACACTACAAGTAAGTTCCCACAATGTGGAGGCACAGAGCTACATTTCGGACTCCTTACCTCTTCCGGTTCCCAAATTTGGTCCATTTGATGTTCCTCCCTTGGATTGAGACCGTTTCACTCATGTTTCTCCTCATAGTCATGTATAGAACCTATTAATCCATGTTTGGGTAAGTATGGGTCCGTCTAGTTCATCATATACACTACAAGTAAGTTCCCACAATGTGGAGGCACAAGCTACATTTCGGACTCCTTACCTCTTCCGGTTCCCAAATTTGGTCCATTTGATGTTCCTCCCTTGGATTGAGACCGTTTCACTCATGTTTCTCCTCATAGTCATGTATAGAACCTATTAATCCATGTTTGGGTAAGTATGGGTCCGTCTAGTTCATCATATACACTACAAGTAAGTTCCCACAATGTGGAGGCACAGAGCTACATTTCGGACTCCTTACCTCTTCCGGTTCCCAAATTTGGTCCATTTGATGTTCCTCCCTTGGATTGAGACCGTTTCACTCATGTTTCTCCTCATAGTCATGTATAGAACCTATTAATCCATGTTTGGGTAAGTATGGGTCCGTCTAGTTCATCATATACACTACAAGTAAGTTCCCACAATGTGGAGGCACAGAGCTACATTTCGGACTCCTTACCTCTTCCGGTTCCCAAATTTGGTCCATTTGATGTTCCTCCCTTGGATTGAGACCGTTTCACTCATGTTTCTCCTCATAGTCATGTATAGAACCTATTAATCCATGTTTGGGTAAGTATGGGTGTCTAGTTCATCATATACACTACAAGTAAGTTCCCACAATGTGGAGGCACAAGCTACATTTCGGACTCCTTACCTCTTCCGGTTCCCAAATTTGGTCCATTTGATGTTCCTCCCTTGGATTGAGACCGTTTCATCATGTTTCTCCTCATAGTCATGTATAGAACCTATTAATCCATGTTTGGGTAAGTATGGGTCCGTCTAGTTCATCATATACACTACAAGTAAGTTCCCACAATGTGGAGGCACAAGCTACATTTCGGACTCCTTACCTCTTCCGGTTCCCAAATTTGGTCCATTTGATGTTCCTCCCTTGGATTGAGACCGTTTCATCATGTTTCTCCTCATAGTCATGTATAGAACCTATTAATCCATGTTTGGGTAAGTATGGGTCCGTCTAGTTCATCATATACACTACAAGTAAGTTCCCACAATGTGGAGGCACAAGCTACATTTCGGACTCCTTACCTCTTCCGGTTCCCAAATTTGGTCCATTTGATGTTCCTCCCTTGGATTGAGACCGTTTCATCATGTTTCTCCTCATAGTCATGTATAGAACCTATTAATCCATGTTTGGGTAAGTATGGGTCCGTCTAGTTCATCATATACACTACAAGTAAGTTCCCACAATGTGGAGGCACAGAGCTACATTTCGGACTCCTTACCTCTTCCGGTTCCCAAATTTGGTCCATTTGATGTTCCTCCCTTGGATTGAGACCGTTTCACTCATGTTTCTCCTCATAGTCATGTATAGAACCTATTAATCCATGTTTGGGTAAGTATGGGTCCGTCTAGTTCATCATATACACTACAAGTAAGTTCCCACAATGTGGAGGCACAGAGCTACATTTCGGACTCCTTACCTCTTCCGGTTCCCAAATTTGGTCCATTTGATGTTCCTCCCTTGGATTGAGACCGTTTCACTCATGTTTCTCCTCATAGTCATGTATAGAACCTATTAATCCATGTTTGGGTAAGTATGGGTCCGTCTAGTTCATCATATACACTACAAGTAAGTTCCCACAATGTGGAGGCACAGAGCTACATTTCGGACTCCTTACCTCTTCCGGTTCCCAAATTTGGTCCATTTGATGTTCCTCCCTTGGATTGAGACCGTTTCACTCATGTTTCTCCTCATAGTCATGTATAGAACCTATTAATCCATGTTTGGGTAAGTATGGGTCCGTCTAGTTCATCATATACACTACAAGTAAGTTCCCACAATGTGGAGGCACAGAGCTACATTTCGGACTCCTTACCTCTTCCGGTTCCCAAATTTGGTCCATTTGATGTTCCTCCCTTGGATTGAGACCGTTTCATCATGTTTCTCCTCATAGTCATGTATAGAACCTATTAATCCATGTTTGGGTAAGTATGGGTCCGTCTAGTTCATCATATACACTACAAGTAAGTTCCCACAATGTGGAGGCACAAGCTACATTTCGGACTCCTTACCTCTTCCGGTTCCCAAATTTGGTCCATTTGATGTTCCTCCCTTGGATTGAGACCGTTTCACTCATGTTTCTCCTCATAGTCATGTATAGAACCTATTAATCCATGTTTGGGTAAGTATGGGTCCGTCTAGTTCATCATATACACTACAAGTAAGTTCCCACAATGTGGAGGCACAGAGCTACATTTCGGACTCCTTACCTCTTCCGGTTCCCAAATTTGGTCCATTTGATGTTCCTCCCTTGGATTGAGACCGTTTCACTCATGTTTCTCCTCATAGTCATGTATAGAACCTATTAATCCATGTTTGGGTAAGTATGGGTCCGTCTAGTTCATCATATACACTACAAGTAAGTTCCCACAATGTGGAGGCACAAGCTACATTTCGGACTCCTTACCTCTTCCGGTTCCCAAATTTGGTCCATTTGATGTTCCTCCCTTGGATTGAGACCGTTTCATCATGTTTCTCCTCATAGTCATGTATAGAACCTATTAATCCATGTTTGGGTAAGTATGGGTCCGTCTAGTTCATCATATACACTACAAGTAAGTTCCCACAATGTGGAGGCACAAGAGCTACATTTCGGACTCCTTACCTCTTCCGGTTCCCAAATTTGGTCCATTTGATGTTCCTCCCTTGGATTGAGACCGTTTCATCATGTTTCTCCTCATAGTCATGTATAGAACCTATTAATCCATGTTTGGGTAAGTATGGGTCCGTCTAGTTCATCATATACACTACAAGTAAGTTCCCACAATGTGGAGGCACAAGATACATTTCGGACTCCTTACCTCTTCCGGTTCCCAAATTTGGTCCATTTGATGTTCCTCCCTTGGATTGAGACCGTTTCACTCATGTTTCTCCTCATAGTCATGTATAGAACCTATTAATCCATGTTTGGGTAAGTATGGGTCCGTCTAGTTCATCATATACACTACAAGTAAGTTCCCACAATGTGGAGGCACAAGCTACATTTCGGACTCCTTACCTCTTCCGGTTCCCAAATTTGGTCCATTTGATGTTCCTCCCTTGGATTGAGACCGTTTCACTCATGTTTCTCCTCATAGTCATGTATAGAACCTATTAATCCATGTTTGGGTAAGTATGGGTCCGTCTAGTTCATCATATACACTACAAGTAAGTTCCCACAATGTGGAGGCACAAGATACATTTCGGACTCCTTACCTCTTCCGGTTCCCAAATTTGGTCCATTTGATGTTCCTCCCTTGGATTGAGACCGTTTCACTCATGTTTCTCCTCATAGTCATGTATAGAACCTATTAATCCATGTTTGGGTAAGTATGGGTCCGTCTAGTTCATCATATACACTACAAGTAAGTTCCCACAATGTGGAGGCACAGAGTACATTTCGGACTCCTTACCTCTTCCGGTTCCCAAATTTGGTCCATTTGATGTTCCTCCCTTGGATTGAGACCGTTTCACTCATGTTTCTCCTCATAGTCATGTATAGAACCTATTAATCCATGTTTGGGTAAGTATGGGTCCGTCTAGTTCATCATATACACTACAAGTAAGTTCCCACAATGTGGAGGCACAGAGCTACATTTCGGACTCCTTACCTCTTCCGGTTCCCAAATTTGGTCCATTTGATGTTCCTCCCTTGGATTGAGACCGTTTCATTCATGTTTCTCCTCATAGTCATGTATAGAACCTATTAATCCATGTTTGGGTAAGTATGGGTCCGTCTAGTTCATCATATACACTACAAGTAAGTTCCCACAATGTGGAGGCACAGAGCTACATTTCGGACTCCTTACCTCTTCCGGTTCCCAAATTTGGTCCATTTGATGTTCCTCCCTTGGATTGAGACCGTTTCACTCATGTTTCTCCTCATAGTCATGTATAGAACCTATTAATCCATGTTTGGGTAAGTATGGGTCCGTCTAGTTCATCATATACACTACAAGTAAGTTCCCACAATGTGGAGGCACAAGATACATTTCGGACTCCTTACCTCTTCCGGTTCCCAAATTTGGTCCATTTGATGTTCCTCCCTTGGATTGAGACCGTTTCATCATGTTTCTCCTCATAGTCATGTATAGAACCTATTAATCCATGTTTGGGTAAGTATGGGTCCGTCTAGTTCATCATATACACTACAAGTAAGTTCCCACAATGTGGAGGCACAAGCTACATTTCGGACTCCTTACCTCTTCCGGTTCCCAAATTTGGTCCATTTGATGTTCCTCCCTTGGATTGAGACCGTTTCATCATGTTTCTCCTCATAGTCATGTATAGAACCTATTAATCCATGTTTGGGTAAGTATGGGTCCGTCTAGTTCATCATATACACTACAAGTAAGTTCCCACAATGTGGAGGCACAGAGATACATTTCGGACTCCTTACCTCTTCCGGTTCCCAAATTTGGTCCATTTGATGTTCCTCCCTTGGATTGAGACCGTTTCATCATGTTTCTCCTCATAGTCATGTATAGAACCTATTAATCCATGTTTGGGTAAGTATGGGTCCGTCTAGTTCATCATATACACTACAAGTAAGTTCCCACAATGTGGAGGCACAGAGCTACATTTCGGACTCCTTACCTCTTCCGGTTCCCAAATTTGGTCCATTTGATGTTCCTCCCTTGGATTGAGACCGTTTCATCATGTTTCTCCATAGTCATGTATAGAACCTATTAATCCATGTTTGGGTAAGTATGGGTCCGTCTAGTTCATCATATACACTACAAGTAAGTTCCCACAATGTGGAGGCACAAGCTACATTTCGGACTCCTTACCTCTTCCGGTTCCCAAATTTGGTCCATTTGATGTTCCTCCCTTGGATTGAGACCGTTTCACTCATGTTTCTCCTCATAGTCATGTATAGAACCTATTAATCCATGTTTGGGTAAGTATGGGTCCGTCTAGTTCATCATATACACTACAAGTAAGTTCCCACAATGTGGAGGCACAGAGCTACATTTCGGACTCCTTACCTCTTCCGGTTCCCAAATTTGGTCCATTTGATGTTCCTCCCTTGGATTGAGACCGTTTCATCATGTTTCTCCTCATAGTCATGTATAGAACATTAATCCATGTTTGGGTAAGTATGGGTCCGTCTAGTTCATCATATACACTACAA
>CACVBM020000697.1:0-11259 GCA_902728155.2 Microthlaspi erraticum
AGTAGTTCATCATATACACTACAAGTAAGTTCCCACAATGTGGAGGCACAGAGATACATTTCGGACTCCTTACCTCTTCCGGTTCCCAAATTTGGTCCATTTGATGTTCCTCCCTTGGATTGAGACCGTTTCATTGTTTCTCCTCATAGTCATGTATAGAACCTATTAATCCATGTTTGGGTAAGTATGGGTCCGTCTAGTTCATCATATACACTACAAGTAAGTTCCCACAATGTGGAGGCACAAGCTACATTTCGGACTCCTTACCTCTTCCGGTTCCCAAATTTGGTCCATTTGATGTTCCTCCCTTGGATTGAGACCGTTTCATCATGTTTCTCCTCATAGTCATGTATAGAACCTATTAATCCATGTTTGGGTAAGTATGGGTCCGTCTAGTTCATCATATACACTACAAGTAAGTTCCCACAATGTGGAGGCACAAGCTACATTTCGGACTCCTTACCTCTTCCGGTTCCCAAATTTGGTCCATTTGATGTTCCTCCCTTGGATTGAGACCGTTTCATCATGTTTCTCCTCATAGTCATGTATAGAACCTATTAATCCATGTTTGGGTAAGTATGGGTCCGTCTAGTTCATCATATACACTACAAGTAAGTTCCCACAATGTGGAGGCACAGAGCTACATTTCGGACTCCTTACCTCTTCCGGTTCCCAAATTTGGTCCATTTGATGTTCCTCCCTTGGATTGAGACCGTTTCATCATGTTTCTCCTCATAGTCATGTATAGAACCTATTAATCCATGTTTGGGTAAGTATGGGTCCGTCTAGTTCATCATATACACTACAAGTAAGTTCCCACAATGTGGAGGCACAGAGCTACATTTCGGACTCCTTACCTCTTCCGGTTCCCAAATTTGGTCCATTTGATGTTCCTCCCTTGGATTGAGACCGTTTCATCATGTTTCTCCTCATAGTCATGTATAGAACCTATTAATCCATGTTTGGGTAAGTATGGGTCCGTCTAGTTCATCATATACACTACAAGTAAGTTCCCACAATGTGGAGGCACAAGCTACATTTCGGACTCCTTACCTCTTCCGGTTCCCAAATTTGGTCCATTTGATGTTCCTCCCTTGGATTGAGACCGTTTCATCATGTTTCTCCTCATAGTCATGTATAGAACCTATTAATCCATGTTTGGGTAAGTATGGGTCCGTCTAGTTCATCATATACACTACAAGTAAGTTCCCACAATGTGGAGGCACAAGCTACATTTCGGACTCCTTACCTCTTCCGGTTCCCAAATTTGGTCCATTTGATGTTCCTCCCTTGGATTGAGACCGTTTCATCATGTTTCTCCTCATAGTCATGTATAGAACCTATTAATCCATGTTTGGGTAAGTATGGGTCCGTCTAGTTCATCATATACACTACAAGTAAGTTCCCACAATGTGGAGGCACAGACATTTCGGACTCCTTACCTCTTCCGGTTCCCAAATTTGGTCCATTTGATGTTCCTCCCTTGGATTGAGACCGTTTCATCATGTTTCTCCTCATAGTCATGTATAGAACCTATTAATCCATGTTTGGGTAAGTATGGGTCCGTCTAGTTCATCATATACACTACAAGTAAGTTCCCACAATGTGGAGGCACAGAGCTACATTTCGGACTCCTTACCTCTTCCGGTTCCCAAATTTGGTCCATTTGATGTTCCTCCCTTGGATTGAGACCGTTTCATCATGTTTCTCCTCATAGTCATGTATAGAACCTATTAATCCATGTTTGGGTAAGTATGGGTCCGTCTAGTTCATCATATACACTACAAGTAAGTTCCCACAATGTGGAGGCACAGAGCTACATTTCGGACTCCTTACCTCTTCCGGTTCCCAAATTTGGTCCATTTGATGTTCCTCCCTTGGATTGAGACCGTTTCATCATGTTTCTCCTCATAGTCATGTATAGAACCTATTAATCCATGTTTGGGTAAGTATGGGTCCGTCTAGTTCATCATATACACTACAAGTAAGTTCCCACAATGTGGAGGCACAAGCTACATTTCGGACTCCTTACCTCTTCCGGTTCCCAAATTTGGTCCATTTGATGTTCCTCCCTTGGATTGAGACCGTTTCATCATGTTTCTCCTCATAGTCATGTATAGAACCTATTAATCCATGTTTGGGTAAGTATGGGTCCGTCTAGTTCATCATATACACTACAAGTAAGTTCCCACAATGTGGAGGCACAAGCTACATTTCGGACTCCTTACCTCTTCCGGTTCCCAAATTTGGTCCATTTGATGTTCCTCCCTTGGATTGAGACCGTTTCATCATGTTTCTCCTCATAGTCATGTATAGAACCTATTAATCCATGTTTGGGTAAGTATGGGTCCGTCTAGTTCATCATATACACTACAAGTAAGTTCCCACAATGTGGAGGCACAGAGCTACATTTCGGACTCCTTACCTCTTCCGGTTCCCAAATTTGGTCCATTTGATGTTCCTCCCTTGGATTGAGACCGTTTCATCATGTTTCTCCTCATAGTCATGTATAGAACCTATTAATCCATGTTTGGGTAAGTATGGGTCCGTCTAGTTCATCATATACACTACAAGTAAGTTCCCACAATGTGGAGGCACAGAGCTACATTTCGGACTCCTTACCTCTTCCGGTTCCCAAATTTGGTCCATTTGATGTTCCTCCCTTGGATTGAGACCGTTTCATCATGTTTCTCCTCATAGTCATGTATAGAACCTATTAATCCATGTTTGGGTAAGTATGGGTCCGTCTAGTTCATCATATACACTACAAGTAAGTTCCCACAATGTGGAGGCACAGAGCTACATTTCGGACTCCTTACCTCTTCCGGTTCCCAAATTTGGTCCATTTGATGTTCCTCCCTTGGATTGAGACCGTTTCATCATGTTTCTCCTCATAGTCATGTATAGAACCTATTAATCCATGTTTGGGTAAGTATGGGTCCGTCTAGTTCATCATATACACTACAAGTAAGTTCCCACAATGTGGAGGCACAAGCTACATTTCGGACTCCTTACCTCTTCCGGTTCCCAAATTTGGTCCATTTGATGTTCCTCCCTTGGATTGAGACCGTTTCATCATGTTTCTCCTCATAGTCATGTATAGAACCTATTAATCCATGTTTGGGTAAGTATGGGTCCGTCTAGTTCATCATATACACTACAAGTAAGTTCCCACAATGTGGAGGCACAAGCTACATTTCGGACTCCTTACCTCTTCCGGTTCCCAAATTTGGTCCATTTGATGTTCCTCCCTTGGATTGAGACCGTTTCATCATGTTTCTCCTCATAGTCATGTATAGAACCTATTAATCCATGTTTGGGTAAGTATGGGTCCGTCTAGTTCATCATATACACTACAAGTAAGTTCCCACAATGTGGAGGCACAGAGCTACATTTCGGACTCCTTACCTCTTCCGGTTCCCAAATTTGGTCCATTTGATGTTCCTCCCTTGGATTGAGACCGTTTCATCATGTTTCTCCTCATAGTCATGTATAGAACCTATTAATCCATGTTTGGGTAAGTATGGGTCCGTCTAGTTCATCATATACACTACAAGTAAGTTCCCACAATGTGGAGGCACAAGCTACATTTCGGACTCCTTACCTCTTCCGGTTCCCAAATTTGGTCCATTTGATGTTCCTCCCTTGGATTGAGACCGTTTCATCATGTTTCTCCTCATAGTCATGTATAGAACCTATTAATCCATGTTTGGGTAAGTATGGGTCCGTCTAGTTCATCATATACACTACAAGTAAGTTCCCACAATGTGGAGGCACAAGCTACATTTCGGACTCCTTACCTCTTCCGGTTCCCAAATTTGGTCCATTTGATGTTCCTCCCTTGGATTGAGACCGTTTCATCATGTTTCTCCTCATAGTCATGTATAGAACCTATTAATCCATGTTTGGGTAAGTATGGGTCCGTCTAGTTCATCATATACACTACAAGTAAGTTCCCACAATGTGGAGGCACAGAGCTACATTTCGGACTCCTTACCTCTTCCGGTTCCCAAATTTGGTCCATTTGATGTTCCTCCCTTGGATTGAGACCGTTTCATCATGTTTCTCCTCATAGTCATGTATAGAACCTATTAATCCATGTTTGGGTAAGTATGGGTCCGTCTAGTTCATCATATACACTACAAGTAAGTTCCCACAATGTGGAGGCACAAGCTACATTTCGGACTCCTTACCTCTTCCGGTTCCCAAATTTGGTCCATTTGATGTTCCTCCCTTGGATTGAGACCGTTTCATCATGTTTCTCCTCATAGTCATGTATAGAACCTATTAATCCATGTTTGGGTAAGTATGGGTCCGTCTAGTTCATCATATACACTACAAGTAAGTTCCCACAATGTGGAGGCACAGCTACATTTCGGACTCCTTACCTCTTCCGGTTCCCAAATTTGGTCCATTTGATGTTCCTCCCTTGGATTGAGACCGTTTCATCATGTTTCTCCTCATAGTCATGTATAGAACCTATTAATCCATGTTTGGGTAAGTATGGGTCCGTCTAGTTCATCATATACACTACAAGTAAGTTCCCACAATGTGGAGGCACAGAGCTACATTTCGGACTCCTTACCTCTTCCGGTTCCCAAATTTGGTCCATTTGATGTTCCTCCCTTGGATTGAGACCGTTTCATCATGTTTCTCCTCATAGTCATGTATAGAACCTATTAATCCATGTTTGGGTAAGTATGGGTCCGTCTAGTTCATCATATACACTACAAGTAAGTTCCCACAATGTGGAGGCACAGAGCTACATTTCGGACTCCTTACCTCTTCCGGTTCCCAAATTTGGTCCATTTGATGTTCCTCCCTTGGATTGAGACCGTTTCATCATGTTTCTCCTCATAGTCATGTATAGAACCTATTAATCCATGTTTGGGTAAGTATGGGTCCGTCTAGTTCATCATATACACTACAAGTAAGTTCCCACAATGTGGAGGCACAGAGCTACATTTCGGACTCCTTACCTCTTCCGGTTCCCAAATTTGGTCCATTTGATGTTCCTCCCTTGGATTGAGACCGTTTCATCATGTTTCTCCTCATAGTCATGTATAGAACCTATTAATCCATGTTTGGGTAAGTATGGGTCCGTCTAGTTCATCATATACACTACAAGTAAGTTCCCACAATGTGGAGGCACAGAGCTACATTTCGGACTCCTTACCTCTTCCGGTTCCCAAATTTGGTCCATTTGATGTTCCTCCCTTGGATTGAGACCGTTTCATCATGTTTCTCCTCATAGTCATGTATAGAACCTATTAATCCATGTTTGGGTAAGTATGGGTCCGTCTAGTTCATCATATACACTACAAGTAAGTTCCCACAATGTGGAGGCACAGAGCTACATTTCGGACTCCTTACCTCTTCCGGTTCCCAAATTTGGTCCATTTGATGTTCCTCCCTTGGATTGAGACCGTTTCATCATGTTTCTCCTCATAGTCATGTATAGAACCTATTAATCCATGTTTGGGTAAGTATGGGTCCGTCTAGTTCATCATATACACTACAAGTAAGTTCCCACAATGTGGAGGCACAGAGCTACATTTCGGACTCCTTACCTCTTCCGGTTCCCAAATTTGGTCCATTTGATGTTCCTCCCTTGGATTGAGACCGTTTCATCATGTTTCTCCTCATAGTCATGTATAGAACCTATTAATCCATGTTTGGGTAAGTATGGGTCCGTCTAGTTCATCATATACACTACAAGTAAGTTCCCACAATGTGGAGGCACAAGCTACATTTCGGACTCCTTACCTCTTCCGGTTCCCAAATTTGGTCCATTTGATGTTCCTCCCTTGGATTGAGACCGTTTCATCATGTTTCTCCTCATAGTCATGTATAGAACCTATTAATCCATGTTTGGGTAAGTATGGGTCCGTCTAGTTCATCATATACACTACAAGTAAGTTCCCACAATGTGGAGGCACAAGCTACATTTCGGACTCCTTACCTCTTCCGGTTCCCAAATTTGGTCCATTTGATGTTCCTCCCTTGGATTGAGACCGTTTCATCATGTTTCTCCTCATAGTCATGTATAGAACCTATTAATCCATGTTTGGGTAAGTATGGGTCCGTCTAGTTCATCATATACACTACAAGTAAGTTCCCACAATGTGGAGGCACAAGCTACATTTCGGACTCCTTACCTCTTCCGGTTCCCAAATTTGGTCCATTTGATGTTCCTCCCTTGGATTGAGACCGTTTCATCATGTTTCTCCTCATAGTCATGTATAGAACCTATTAATCCATGTTTGGGTAAGTATGGGTCCGTCTAGTTCATCATATACACTACAAGTAAGTTCCCACAATGTGGAGGCACAAGCTACATTTCGGACTCCTTACCTCTTCCGGTTCCCAAATTTGGTCCATTTGATGTTCCTCCCTTGGATTGAGACCGTTTCATCATGTTTCTCCTCATAGTCATGTATAGAACCTATTAATCCATGTTTGGGTAAGTATGGGTCCGTCTAGTTCATCATATACACTACAAGTAAGTTCCCACAATGTGGAGGCACAGCTACATTTCGGACTCCTTACCTCTTCCGGTTCCCAAATTTGGTCCATTTGATGTTCCTCCCTTGGATTGAGACCGTTTCATCATGTTTCTCCTCATAGTCATGTATAGAACCTATTAATCCATGTTTGGGTAAGTATGGGTCCGTCTAGTTCATCATATACACTACAAGTAAGTTCCCACAATGTGGAGGCACAGAGCTACATTTCGGACTCCTTACCTCTTCCGGTTCCCAAATTTGGTCCATTTGATGTTCCTCCCTTGGATTGAGACCGTTTCATCATGTTTCTCCTCATAGTCATGTATAGAACCTATTAATCCATGTTTGGGTAAGTATGGGTCCGTCTAGTTCATCATATACACTACAAGTAAGTTCCCACAATGTGGAGGCACAAGCTACATTTCGGACTCCTTACCTCTTCCGGTTCCCAAATTTGGTCCATTTGATGTTCCTCCCTTGGATTGAGACCGTTTCATCATGTTTCTCCTCATAGTCATGTATAGAACCTATTAATCCATGTTTGGGTAAGTATGGGTCCGTCTAGTTCATCATATACACTACAAGTAAGTTCCCACAATGTGGAGGCACAGAGCTACATTTCGGACTCCTTACCTCTTCCGGTTCCCAAATTTGGTCCATTTGATGTTCCTCCCTTGGATTGAGACCGTTTCATCATGTTTCTCCTCATAGTCATGTATAGAACCTATTAATCCATGTTTGGGTAAGTATGGGTCCGTCTAGTTCATCATATACACTACAAGTAAGTTCCCACAATGTGGAGGCACAGAGCTACATTTCGGACTCCTTACCTCTTCCGGTTCCCAAATTTGGTCCATTTGATGTTCCTCCCTTGGATTGAGACCGTTTCATCATGTTTCTCCTCATAGTCATGTATAGAACCTATTAATCCATGTTTGGGTAAGTATGGGTCCGTCTAGTTCATCATATACACTACAAGTAAGTTCCCACAATGTGGAGGCACAAGCTACATTTCGGACTCCTTACCTCTTCCGGTTCCCAAATTTGGTCCATTTGATGTTCCTCCCTTGGATTGAGACCGTTTCATCATGTTTCTCCTCATAGTCATGTATAGAACCTATTAATCCATGTTTGGGTAAGTATGGGTCCGTCTAGTTCATCATATACACTACAAGTAAGTTCCCACAATGTGGAGGCACAGCTACATTTCGGACTCCTTACCTCTTCCGGTTCCCAAATTTGGTCCATTTGATGTTCCTCCCTTGGATTGAGACCGTTTCATCATGTTTCTCCTCATAGTCATGTATAGAACCTATTAATCCATGTTTGGGTAAGTATGGGTCCGTCTAGTTCATCATATACACTACAAGTAAGTTCCCACAATGTGGAGGCACAGAGCTACATTTCGGACTCCTTACCTCTTCCGGTTCCCAAATTTGGTCCATTTGATGTTCCTCCCTTGGATTGAGACCGTTTCATCATGTTTCTCCTCATAGTCATGTATAGAACCTATTAATCCATGTTTGGGTAAGTATGGGTCCGTCTAGTTCATCATATACACTACAAGTAAGTTCCCACAATGTGGAGGCACAGAGCTACATTTCGGACTCCTTACCTCTTCCGGTTCCCAAATTTGGTCCATTTGATGTTCCTCCCTTGGATTGAGACCGTTTCATCATGTTTCTCCTCATAGTCATGTATAGAACCTATTAATCCATGTTTGGGTAAGTATGGGTCCGTCTAGTTCATCATATACACTACAAGTAAGTTCCCACAATGTGGAGGCACATAGCTACATTTCGGACTCCTTACCTCTTCCGGTTCCCAAATTTGGTCCATTTGATGTTCCTCCCTTGGATTGAGACCGTTTCATCATGTTTCTCCTCATAGTCATGTATAGAACCTATTAATCCATGTTTGGGTAAGTATGGGTCCGTCTAGTTCATCATATACACTACAAGTAAGTTCCCACAATGTGGAGGCACAAGCTACATTTCGGACTCCTTACCTCTTCCGGTTCCCAAATTTGGTCCATTTGATGTTCCTCCCTTGGATTGAGACCGTTTCATCATGTTTCTCCTCATAGTCATGTATAGAACCTATTAATCCATGTTTGGGTAAGTATGGGTCCGTCTAGTTCATCATATACACTACAAGTAAGTTCCCACAATGTGGAGGCACAGAGCTACATTTCGGACTCCTTACCTCTTCCGGTTCCCAAATTTGGTCCATTTGATGTTCCTCCCTTGGATTGAGACCGTTTCATCATGTTTCTCCTCATAGTCATGTATAGAACCTATTAATCCATGTTTGGGTAAGTATGGGTCCGTCTAGTTCATCATATACACTACAAGTAAGTTCCCACAATGTGGAGGCACATAGCTACATTTCGGACTCCTTACCTCTTCCGGTTCCCAAATTTGGTCCATTTGATGTTCCTCCCTTGGATTGAGACCGTTTCATCATGTTTCTCCTCATAGTCATGTATAGAACCTATTAATCCATGTTTGGGTAAGTATGGGTCCGTCTAGTTCATCATATACACTACAAGTAAGTTCCCACAATGTGGAGGCACAAGCTACATTTCGGACTCCTTACCTCTTCCGGTTCCCAAATTTGGTCCATTTGATGTTCCTCCCTTGGATTGAGACCGTTTCATCATGTTTCTCCTCATAGTCATGTATAGAACCTATTAATCCATGTTTGGGTAAGTATGGGTCCGTCTAGTTCATCATATACACTACAAGTAAGTTCCCACAATGTGGAGGCACATAGCTACATTTCGGACTCCTTACCTCTTCCGGTTCCCAAATTTGGTCCATTTGATGTTCCTCCCTTGGATTGAGACCGTTTCATCATGTTTCTCCTCATAGTCATGTATAGAACCTATTAATCCATGTTTGGGTAAGTATGGGTCCGTCTAGTTCATCATATACACTACAAGTAAGTTCCCACAATGTGGAGGCACATAGCTACATTTCGGACTCCTTACCTCTTCCGGTTCCCAAATTTGGTCCATTTGATGTTCCTCCCTTGGATTGAGACCGTTTCATCATGTTTCTCCTCATAGTCATGTATAGAACCTATTAATCCATGTTTGGGTAAGTATGGGTCCGTCTAGTTCATCATATACACTACAAGTAAGTTCCCACAATGTGGAGGCACATAGCTACATTTCGGACTCCTTACCTCTTCCGGTTCCCAAATTTGGTCCATTTGATGTTACTCCCTTGGATTGAGACCGTTTCATTCATGTTTATCCTCATAGTCATGTATAGAACCTATTAATCCATGTTTGGGTAAGTATGGGTCCGTCTAGTTCATCATATACACTACAAGTAAGTTCCCACAATGTGGAGGCACATAGCTACATTTCGGACTCCTTACCTCTTCCGGTTCCCAAATTTGGTCCATTTGATGTTACCCTTGGATTGAGACCGTTTCATTCATGTTTCTCCTCATAGTCATGTATAGAACCTATTAATCCATGTTTGGGTAAGTATGGGTCCGTCTAGTTCATCATATACACTACAAGTAAGTTCCCACAATGTGGAGGCACATAGCTACATTTCGGACTCCTTACCTCTTCCGGTTCCCAAATTTGGTCCATTTGATGTTACTCCCTTGGATTGAGACCGTTTCATCATGTTTATCTCTCATAGTCATGTATAGAACCTATTAATCCATGTTTGGGTAAGTATGGGTCGTCTAGTTCATCATATACACTACAAGTAAGTTCCCACAATGTGGAGGCACATAGCTACATTTCGGACTCCTTACCTCTTCCGGTTCCCAAATTTGGTCCATTTGATGTTACTCCCTTGGATTGAGACCGTTTCATTCATGTTTCTCCTCATAGTCATGTATAGAACCTATTAATCCATGTTTGGGTAAGTATGGGTCTGTCTAGTTCATCATATACACTACAAGTAAGTTCCCACAATGTGGAGGCACATAGCTACATTTCGGACTCCTTACCTCTTCCGGTTCCCAAATTTGGTCCATTTGATGTTACTCCCTTGGATTGAGACCGTTTCATTCATGTTTCTCCTCATAGTCATGTATAGAACCTATTAATCCATGTTTGGGTAAGTATGGGTCCGTCTAGTTCATCATATACACTACAAGTAAGTTCCCACAATGTGGAGGCACATAGCTACATTTCGGACTCCTTACCTCTTCCGGTTCCCAAATTTGGTCCATTTGATGTTACTCCCTTGGATTGAGACCGTTTCATTCATGTTTCTCCTCATAGTCATGTATAGAACCTATTAATCCATGTTTGGGTAAGTATGGGTCCGTCTAGTTCATCATATACACTACAAGTAAGTTCCCACAATGTGGAGGCACAGAGATACATTTCGGACTCCTTACCTCTTCCGGTTCCCAAATTTGGTCCATTTGATGTTCCTCCCTTGGATTGAGACCGTTTCATCATGTTTCCCTCATAGTCATCATAGTCATGTATAGAACCTATTAATCCATGTTTGGGTAAGTATGGGTCTGTCTAGTTCATCATATACACTACAAGTAAGTTCCCACAATGTGGAGGCACATAGCTACATTTCGGACTCCTTACCTCTTCCGGTTCCCAAATTTGGTCCATTTGATGTTACTCCCTTGGATTGAGACCGTTTCATCATGTTTATCCTCATAGTCATGTATAGAACCTATTAATCCATGTTTGGGTAAGTATGGGTCCGTCTAGTTCATCATATACACTACAAGTAAGTTCCCACAATGTGGAGGCACA
>CACVBM020000698.1:0-11256 GCA_902728155.2 Microthlaspi erraticum
AGGTACATTTCGGACTACCTCTTCCGGTTCCCAAATTTGGTCCATTTGATGTTCCTCCCTTGGATTGAGACCGTTTCACTCATGTTTGTCCTCATAGTCATGTGTAGAACCTATTAATCCATGTTTGGGTAAGTATGGGTCCATCTAGTTCATCTTATACACTACAAGTGAGTTTCCACAATGTGGAGGCACAGAGGTACATTTCGGACTCCTTACCTCTTCCGGTTCCCAAATTTGGTCCATTTGATGTTCCTCCCTTGGATTGAGACCGTTTCACTCATGTTTGTCCTCATAGTCATGTGTAGAACCTATTAATCCATGTTTGGGTAAGTATGGGTCCATCTAGTTCATCTTATACACTACAAGTGAGTTTCCACAATGTGGAGTCACAGAGGTACATTTCGGACTCCTTACCTCTTCCGGTTCCCAAATTTGGTCCATTTGATGTTCCTCCCTTGGATTGAGACCGTTTCACTCATGTTTGTCCTCATAGTCATGTGTAGAACCTATTAATCCATGTTTGGGTAAGTATGGGTCCATCTAGTTCATCTTATACACTACAAGTGAGTTTCCACAATGTGGAGTCACAGAGGTACATTTCGGACTCCTTACCTCTTCCGGTTCCCAAATTTGGTCCATTTGATGTTCCTCCCTTGGATTGAGACCGTTTCACTCATGTTTGTCCTCATAGTCATGTGTAGAACCTATTAATCCATGTTTGGGTAAGTATGGGTCCATCTAGTTCATCTTATACACTACAAGTGAGTTTCCACAATGTGGAGTCACAGAGGTACATTTCGGACTCCTTACCTCTTCCGGTTCCCAAATTTGGTCCATTTGATGTTCCTCCCTTGGATTGAGACCGTTTCACTCATGTTTGTCCTCATAGTCATGTGTAGAACCTATTAATCCATGTTTGGGTAAGTATGGGTCCATCTAGTTCATCTTATACACTACAAGTGAGTTTCCACAATGTGGAGTCACAGAGGTACATTTCGGACTCCTTACCTCTTCCGGTTCCCAAATTTGGTCCATTTGATGTTCCTCCCTTGGATTGAGACCGTTTCACTCATGTTTGTCCTCATAGTCATGTGTAGAACCTATTAATCCATGTTTGGGTAAGTATGGGTCCATCTAGTTCATCTTATACACTACAAGTGAGTTTCCACAATGTGGAGTCACAGAGGTACATTTCGGACTCCTTACCTCTTCCGGTTCCCAAATTTGGTCCATTTGATGTTCCTCCCTTGGATTGAGACCGTTTCACTCATGTTTGTCCTCATAGTCATGTGTAGAACCTATTAATCCATGTTTGGGTAAGTATGGGTCCATCTAGTTCATCTTATACACTACAAGTGAGTTTCCACAATGTGGAGTCACAGAGGTACATTTCGGACTCCTTACCTCTTCCGGTTCCCAAATTTGGTCCATTTGATGTTCCTCCCTTGGATTGAGACCGTTTCACTCATGTTTGTCCTCATAGTCATGTGTAGAACCTATTAATCCATGTTTGGGTAAGTATGGGTCCATCTAGTTCATCTTATACACTACAAGTGAGTTTCCACAATGTGGAGGCACAGAGGTACATTTCGGACTCCTTACCTCTTCCGGTTCCCAAATTTGGTCCATTTGATGTTCCTCCCTTGGATTGAGACCGTTTCACTCATGTTTGTCCTCATAGTCATGTGTAGAACCTATTAATCCATGTTTGGGTAAGTATGGGTCCATCTAGTTCATCTTATACACTACAAGTGAGTTTCCACAATGTGGAGTCACAGAGGTACATTTCGGACTCCTTACCTCTTCCGGTTCCCAAATTTGGTCCATTTGATGTTCCTCCCTTGGATTGAGACCGTTTCACTCATGTTTGTCCTCATAGTCATGTGTAGAACCTATTAATCCATGTTTGGGTAAGTATGGGTCCATCTAGTTCATCTTATACACTACAAGTGAGTTTCCACAATGTGGAGTCACAGAGGTACATTTCGGACTCCTTACCTCTTCCGGTTCCCAAATTTGGTCCATTTGATGTTCCTCCCTTGGATTGAGACCGTTTCACTCATGTTTGTCCTCATAGTCATGTGTAGAACCTATTAATCCATGTTTGGGTAAGTATGGGTCCATCTAGTTCATCTTATACACTACAAGTGAGTTTCCACAATGTGGAGTCACAGAGGTACATTTCGGACTCCTTACCTCTTCCGGTTCCCAAATTTGGTCCATTTGATGTTCCTCCCTTGGATTGAGACCGTTTCACTCATGTTTGTCCTCATAGTCATGTGTAGAACCTATTAATCCATGTTTGGTAAGTATGGGTCCATCTAGTTCATCTTATACACTACAAGTGAGTTTCCACAATGTGGAGTCACAGAGGTACATTTCGGACTCCTTACCTCTTCCGGTTCCCAAATTTGGTCCATTTGATGTTCCTCCCTTGGATTGAGACCGTTTCACTCATGTTTGTCCTCATAGTCATGTGTAGAACTATTAATCCATGTTTGGGTAAGTATGGGTCCATCTAGTTCATCTTATACACTACAAGTGAGTTTCCACAATGTGGAGTCACAGAGGTACATTTCGGACTCCTTACCTCTTCCGGTTCCCAAATTTGGTCCATTTGATGTTCCTCCCTTGGATTGAGACCGTTTCACTCATGTTTGTCCTCATAGTCATGTGTAGAACCTATTAATCCATGTTTGGTAAGTATGGGTCCATCTAGTTCATCTTATACACTACAAGTGAGTTTCCACAATGTGGAGTCACAGAGGTACATTTCGGACTCCTTACCTCTTCCGGTTCCCAAATTTGGTCCATTTGATGTTCCTCCCTTGGATTGAGACCGTTTCACTCATGTTTGTCCTCATAGTCATGTGTAGAACCTATTAATCCATGTTTGGTAAGTATGGGTCCATCTAGTTCATCTTATACACTACAAGTGAGTTTCCACAATGTGGAGTCACAGAGGTACATTTCGGACTCCTTACCTCTTCCGGTTCCCAAATTTGGTCCATTTGATGTTCCTCCCTTGGATTGAGACCGTTTCACTCATGTTTGTCCTCATAGTCATGTGTAGAACCTATTAATCCATGTTTGGTAAGTATGGGTCCATCTAGTTCATCTTATACACTACAAGTGAGTTTCCACAATGTGGAGTCACAGAGGTACATTTCGGACTCCTTACCTCTTCCGGTTCCCAAATTTGGTCCATTTGATGTTCCTCCCTTGGATTGAGACCGTTTCACTCATGTTTGTCCTCATAGTCATGTGTAGAACCTATTAATCCATGTTTGGTAAGTATGGGTCCATCTAGTTCATCTTATACACTACAAGTGAGTTTCCACAATGTGGAGTCACAGAGGTACATTTCGGACTCCTTACCTCTTCCGGTTCCCAAATTTGGTCCATTTGATGTTCCTCCCTTGGATTGAGACCGTTTCACTCATGTTTGTCCTCATAGTCATGTGTAGAACCTATTAATCCATGTTTGGTAAGTATGGGTCCATCTAGTTCATCTTATACACTACAAGTGAGTTTCCACAATGTGGAGTCACAGAGGTACATTTCGGACTCCTTACCTCTTCCGGTTCCCAAATTTGGTCCATTTGATGTTCCTCCCTTGGATTGAGACCGTTTCACTCATGTTTGTCCTCATAGTCATGTGTAGAACCTATTAATCCATGTTTGGTAAGTATGGGTCCATCTAGTTCATCTTATACACTACAAGTGAGTTTCCACAATGTGGAGTCACAGAGGTACATTTCGGACTCCTTACCTCTTCCGGTTCCCAAATTTGGTCCATTTGATGTTCCTCCCTTGGATTGAGACCGTTTCACTCATGTTTGTCCTCATAGTCATGTGTAGAACCTATTAATCCATGTTTGGGTAAGTATGGGTCCATCTAGTTCATCTTATACACTACAAGTGAGTTTCCACAATGTGGAGTCACAGAGGTACATTTCGGACTCCTTACCTCTTCCGGTTCCCAAATTTGGTCCATTTGATGTTCCTCCCTTGGATTGAGACCGTTTCACTCATGTTTGTCCTCATAGTCATGTGTAGAACCTATTAATCCATGTTTGGTAAGTATGGGTCCATCTAGTTCATCTTATACACTACAAGTGAGTTTCCACAATGTGGAGTCACAGAGGTACATTTCGGACTCCTTACCTCTTCCGGTTCCCAAATTTGGTCCATTTGATGTTCCTCCCTTGGATTGAGACCGTTTCACTCATGTTTGTCCTCATAGTCATGTGTAGAACCTATTAATCCATGTTTGGTAAGTATGGGTCCATCTAGTTCATCTTATACACTACAAGTGAGTTTCCACAATGTGGAGTCACAGAGGTACATTTCGGACTCCTTACCTCTTCCGGTTCCCAAATTTGGTCCATTTGATGTTCCTCCCTTGGATTGAGACCGTTTCACTCATGTTTGTCCTCATAGTCATGTGTAGAACCTATTAATCCATGTTTGGTAAGTATGGGTCCATCTAGTTCATCTTATACACTACAAGTGAGTTTCCACAATGTGGAGGCACAGAGGTACATTTCGGACTCCTTACCTCTTCCGGTTCCCAAATTTGGTCCATTTGATGTTCCTCCCTTGGATTGAGACCGTTTCACTCATGTTTGTCCTCATAGTCATGTGTAGAACCTATTAATCCATGTTTGGGTAAGTATGGGTCCATCTAGTTCATCTTATACACTACAAGTGAGTTTCCACAATGTGGAGTCACAGAGGTACATTTCGGACTCCTTACCTCTTCCGGTTCCCAAATTTGGTCCATTTGATGTTCCTCCCTTGGATTGAGACCGTTTCACTCATGTTTGTCCTCATAGTCATGTGTAGAACCTATTAATCCATGTTTGGTAAGTATGGGTCCATCTAGTTCATCTTATACACTACAAGTGAGTTTCCACAATGTGGAGGCACAGAGGTACATTTCGGACTCCTTACCTCTTCCGGTTCCCAAATTTGGTCCATTTGATGTTCCTCCCTTGGATTGAGACCGTTTCACTCATGTTTGTCCTCATAGTCATGTGTAGAACCTATTAATCCATGTTTGGTAAGTATGGGTCCATCTAGTTCATCTTATACACTACAAGTGAGTTTCCACAATGTGGAGTCACAGAGGTACATTTCGGACTCCTTACCTCTTCCGGTTCCCAAATTTGGTCCATTTGATGTTCCTCCCTTGGATTGAGACCGTTTCACTCATGTTTGTCCTCATAGTCATGTGTAGAACCTATTAATCCATGTTTGGTAAGTATGGGTCCATCTAGTTCATCTTATACACTACAAGTGAGTTTCCACAATGTGGAGTCACAGAGGTACATTTCGGACTCCTTACCTCTTCCGGTTCCCAAATTTGGTCCATTTGATGTTCCTCCCTTGGATTGAGACCGTTTCACTCATGTTTGTCCTCATAGTCATGTGTAGAACCTATTAATCCATGTTTGGTAAGTATGGGTCCATCTAGTTCATCTTATACACTACAAGTGAGTTTCCACAATGTGGAGTCACAGAGGTACATTTCGGACTCCTTACCTCTTCCGGTTCCCAAATTTGGTCCATTTGATGTTCCTCCCTTGGATTGAGACCGTTTCACTCATGTTTGTCCTCATAGTCATGTGTAGAACCTATTAATCCATGTTTGGGTAAGTATGGGTCCATCTAGTTCATCTTATACACTACAAGTGAGTTTCCACAATGTGGAGGCACAGAGGTACATTTCGGACTCCTTACCTCTTCCGGTTCCCAAATTTGGTCCATTTGATGTTCCTCCCTTGGATTGAGACCGTTTCACTCATGTTTGTCCTCATAGTCATGTGTAGAACCTATTAATCCATGTTTGGTAAGTATGGGTCCATCTAGTTCATCTTATACACTACAAGTGAGTTTCCACAATGTGGAGGCACAGAGGTACATTTCGGACTCCTTACCTCTTCCGGTTCCCAAATTTGGTCCATTTGATGTTCCTCCCTTGGATTGAGACCGTTTCACTCATGTTTGTCCTCATAGTCATGTGTAGAACCTATTAATCCATGTTTGGGTAAGTATGGGTCCATCTAGTTCATCTTATACACTACAAGTGAGTTTCCTCAATCTGGAGTCACAGAGGTACATTTCGGACTCCTTACCTCTTCCGGTTCCCAAATTTGGTCCATTTGATGTTCCTCCCTTGGATTGAGACCGTTTCACTCATGTTTGTCCTCATAGTCATGTGAGAACCTATTAATCCATGTTTGGGTAAGTATGGGTCCATCTAGTTCATCTTATACACTACAAGTGAGTTTCCTCAATGTGGAGTCACAGAGGTACATTTCGGACTCCTTACCTCTTCCGGTTCCCAAATTTGGTCCATTTGATGTTCCTCCCTTGGATTGAGACCGTTTCACTCATGTTTGTCCTCATAGTCATGTGTAGAACCTATTAATCCATGTTTGGGTAAGTATGGGTCCATCTAGTTCATCTTATACACTACAAGTGAGTTTCCACAATGTGGAGTCACAGAGGTACATTTCGGACTCCTTACCTCTTCCGGTTCCCAAATTTGGTCCATTTGATGTTCCTCCCTTGGATTGAGACCGTTTCACTCATGTTTGTCCTCATAGTCATGTGTAGAACCTATTAATCCATGTTTGGGTAAGTATGGGTCCATCTAGTTCATCTTATACACTACAAGTGAGTTTCCCAATGTGGAGTCACAGAGGTACATTTCGGACTCCTTACCTCTTCCGGTTCCCAAATTTGGTCCATTTGATGTTCCTCCCTTGGATTGAGACCGTTTCACTCATGTTTGTCCTCATAGTCATGTGTAGAACCTATTAATCCATGTTTGGGTAAGTATGGGTCCATCTAGTTCATCTTATACACTACAAGTGAGTTTCCTCAATGTGGAGTCACAGAGGTACATTTCGGACTCCTTACCTCTTCCGGTTCCCAAATTTGGTCCATTTGATGTTCCTCCCTTGGATTGAGACCGTTTCACTCATGTTTGTCCTCATAGTCATGTGTAGAACCTATTAATCCATGTTTGGGTAAGTATGGGTCCATCTAGTTCATCTTATACACTACAAGTGAGTTTCCTCAATGTGGAGTCACAGAGGTACATTTCGGACTCCTTACCTCTTCCGGTTCCCAAATTTGGTCCATTTGATGTTCCTCCCTTGGATTGAGACCGTTTCACTCATGTTTGTCCTCATAGTCATGTGAGAAGCTATTAATCCATGTTTGGGTAAGTATGGGTCCATCTAGTTCATCTTATACACTACAAGTGAGTTTCCTCAATCTGGAGTCACAGAGGTACATTTCGGACTCCTTACCTCTTCCGGTTCCCAAATTTGGTCCATTTGATGTTCCTCCCTTGGATTGAGACCGTTTCACTCATGTTTGTCCTCATAGTCATGTGAGAACCTATTAATCCATGTTTGGGTAAGTATGGGTCCATCTAGTTCATCTTATACACTACAAGTGAGTTTCCACAATGTGGAGTCACAGAGGTACATTTCGGACTCCTTACCTCTTCCGGTTCCCAAATTTGGTCCATTTGATGTTCCTCCCTTGGATTGAGACCGTTTCACTCATGTTTGTCCTCATAGTCATGTGTAGAAGCTATTAATCCATGTTTGGGTAAGTATGGGTCCATCTAGTTCATCTTATACACTACAAGTGAGTTTCCACAATGTGGAGTCACAGAGGTACATTTCGGACTCCTTACCTCTTCCGGTTCCCAAATTTGGTCCATTTGATGTTCCTCCCTTGGATTGAGACCGTTTCACTCATGTTTGTCCTCATAGTCATGTGAGAACCTATTAATCCATGTTTGGGTAAGTATGGGTCCATCTAGTTCATCTTATACACTACAAGTGAGTTTCCTCAATGTGGAGTCACAGAGGTACATTTCGGACTCCTTACCTCTTCCGGTTCCCAAATTTGGTCCATTTGATGTTCCTCCCTTGGATTGAGACCGTTTCACTCATGTTTGTCCTCATAGTCATGTTAGAACCTATTAATCCATGTTTGGGTAAGTATGGGTCCATCTAGTTCATCTTATACACTACAAGTGAGTTTCCTCAATGTGGAGTCACAGAGGTACATTTCGGACTCCTTACCTCTTCCGGTTCCCAAATTTGGTCCATTTGATGTTCCTCCCTTGGATTGAGACCGTTTCACTCATGTTTGTCCTCATAGTCATGTTAGAACCTATTAATCCATGTTTGGGTAAGTATGGGTCCATCTAGTTCATCTTATACACTACAAGTGAGTTTCCTCAATGTGGAGTCACAGAGGTACATTTCGGACTCCTTACCTCTTCCGGTTCCCAAATTTGGTCCATTTGATGTTCCTCCCTTGGATTGAGACCGTTTCACTCATGTTTGTCCTCATAGTCATGTGTAGAACCTATTAATCCATGTTTGGGTAAGTATGGGTCCATCTAGTTCATCTTATACACTACAAGTGAGTTTCCTCAATCTGGAGTCACAGAGGTACATTTCGGACTCCTTACCTCTTCCGGTTCCCAAATTTGGTCCATTTGATGTTCCTCCCTTGGATTGAGACCGTTTCACTCATGTTTGTCCTCATAGTCATGTGTAGAACCTATTAATCCATGTTTGGGTAAGTATGGGTCCATCTAGTTCATCTTATACACTACAAGTGAGTTTCCTCAATGTGGAGTCACAGAGGTACATTTCGGACTCCTTACCTCTTCCGGTTCCCAAATTTGGTCCATTTGATGTTCCTCCCTTGGATTGAGACCGTTTCACTCATGTTTGTCCTCATAGTCATGTGTAGAACCTATTAATCCATGTTTGGGTAAGTATGGGTCCATCTAGTTCATCTTATACACTACAAGTGAGTTTCCACAATGTGGAGTCACAGAGGTACATTTCGGACTCCTTACCTCTTCCGGTTCCCAAATTTGGTCCATTTGATGTTCCTCCCTTGGATTGAGACCGTTTCACTCATGTTTGTCCTCATAGTCATGTTAGAACCTATTAATCCATGTTTGGGTAAGTATGGGTCCATCTAGTTCATCTTATACACTACAAGTGAGTTTCCTCAATCTGGAGTCACAGAGGTACATTTCGGACTCCTTACCTCTTCCGGTTCCCAAATTGGTCCATTTGATGTTCCTCCCTTGGATTGAGACCGTTTCACTCATGTTTGTCCTCATAGTCATGTGAGAACCTATTAATCCATGTTTGGGTAAGTATGGGTCCATCTAGTTCATCTTATACACTACAAGTGAGTTTCCTCAATGTGGAGTCACAGAGGTACATTTCGGACTCCTTACCTCTTCCGGTTCCCAAATTTGGTCCATTTGATGTTCCTCCCTTGGATTGAGACCGTTTCACTCATGTTTGTCCTCATAGTCATGTGAGAACCTATTAATCCATGTTTGGGTAAGTATGGGTCCATCTAGTTCATCTTATACACTACAAGTGAGTTTCCTCAATCTGGAGTCACAGAGGTACATTTCGGACTCCTTACCTCTTCCGGTTCCCAAATTGGTCCATTTGATGTTCCTCCCTTGGATTGAGACCGTTTCACTCATGTTTGTCCTCATAGTCATGTAGAACCTATTAATCCATGTTTGGGTAAGTATGGGTCCATCTAGTTCATCTTATACACTACAAGTGAGTTTCCTCAATCTGGAGTCACAGAGGTACATTTCGGACTCCTTACCTCTTCCGGTTCCCAAATTTGGTCCATTTGATGTTCCTCCCTTGGATTGAGACCGTTTCACTCATGTTTGTCCTCATAGTCATGTAGAGAACCTATTAATCCATGTTTGGGTAAGTATGGGTCCATCTAGTTCATCTTATACACTACAAGTGAGTTTCCTCAATGGAGTCACAGAGGTACATTTCGGACTCCTTACCTCTTCCGGTTCCCAAATTGGTCCATTTGATGTTCCTCCCTTGGATTGAGACCGTTTCACTCATGTTTGTCCTCATAGTCATGTGAGAACCTATTAATCCATGTTTGGGTAAGTATGGGTCCATCTAGTTCATCTTATACACTACAAGTGAGTTTCCTCAATGTGGAGTCACAGAGGTACATTTCGGACTCCTTACCTCTTCCGGTTCCCAAATTAGGTCCATTTGATGTTCCTCCCTTGGATTGAGACCGTTTCACTCATGTTTGTCCTCATAGTCATGTGAGAACCTATTAATCCATGTTTGGGTAAGTATGGGTCCATCTAGTTCATCTTATACACTACAAGTGAGTTTCCTCAATCTGGAGTCACAGAGGTACATTTCGGACTCCTTACCTCTTCCGGTTCCCAAATTTGGTCCATTTGATGTTCCTCCCTTGGATTGAGACCGTTTCACTCATGTTTGTCCTCATAGTCATGTGAGAACCTATTAATCCATGTTTGGGTAAGTATGGGTCCATCTAGTTCATCTTATACACTACAAGTGAGTTTCCACAATGTGGAGTCACAGAGGTACATTTCGGACTCCTTACCTCTTCCGGTTCCCAAATTTGGTCCATTTGATGTTCCTCCCTTGGATTGAGACCGTTTCACTCATGTTTGTCCTCATAGTCATGTGGAGAACCTATTAATCCATGTTTGGGTAAGTATGGGTCCATCTAGTTCATCTTATACACTACAAGTGAGTTTCCTCAATGTGGAGTCACAGAGGTACATTTCGGACTCCTTACCTCTTCCGGTTCCCAAATTTGGTCCATTTGATGTTCCTCCCTTGGATTGAGACCGTTTCACTCATGTTTGTCCTCATAGTCATGTTAGAACCTATTAATCCATGTTTGGGTAAGTATGGGTCCATCTAGTTCATCTTATACACTACAAGTGAGTTTCCTCAATGTGGAGTCACAGAGGTACATTTCGGACTCCTTACCTCTTCCGGTTCCCAAATTGGTCCATTTGATGTTCCTCCCTTGGATTGAGACCGTTTCACTCATGTTTGTCCTCATAGTCATGTGAGAACCTATTAATCCATGTTTGGGTAAGTATGGGTCCATCTAGTTCATCTTATACACTACAAGTGAGTTTCCACAATGTGGAGTCACAGAGGTACATTTCGGACTCCTTACCTCTTCCGGTTCCCAAATTGGTCCATTTGATGTTCCTCCCTTGGATTGAGACCGTTTCACTCATGTTTGTCCTCATAGTCATGTGGAGAACCTATTAATCCATGTTTGGGTAAGTATGGGTCCATCTAGTTCATCTTATACACTACAAGTGAGTTTCCACAATGTGGAGTCACAGAGGTACATTTCGGA
>CACVBM020000699.1:0-168011 GCA_902728155.2 Microthlaspi erraticum
TTGTATCAAAGTTGAGCGTGGATATACCTGTACACGAGATGTTGATTTGTTTTTTCTTGGTTTTTGACCACTACCCTCGTAGGCATTTTTGCATATATTGGCGGGAGCCTCTGAGTATGATGAACTTCCTGTGCGGCACAATGAGGTCTGTTTCTTTGTTCACACTGTTTTACTTGTGAAAGGGTTTATCTCAAAAAAAGTGTTTTTAGTTATAAGCTGTCTACAATTATCGCTCTTTATGTTCTTTATGCCCTCTTCTTCCTTAGGAAAATTACAACAAAACACTGTCGGAGAAAGTTCGGTATCCCGTGGATATGAACCATCTAGATGATCCTCATGTGAAGGCGAATCTGCTCCTCCAGGTATAGTTTTCACATTTCCATGCATTGAAGGATAAATACAAATATCCAAACTGTATGAGTTCATGCTTGATACACAGAATTTTATGATTGTGACTGTCCGTCCTTTATAATGTACAACTTCTGGTCCTCCAGGCACATTTTTCTCAGTTGGCACTTCCAATCAGTGATTACAACACGGATCTAAAGTCAGTCTTGGACCAAAGCATTCGAATACTCCAAGCCATGATTGACATCTGCGCAAACAGTGGATGGCTCTCAAGCTCGCTGACGTGCATGCGTCTCTTGCAAATGGTCATGCAGGTACTCTTCTGAAAACTACTACTACTACTCTTATCTCGTTTCACTTATTCGGAATCAGACCCAAATACTAATCGTGAAAGGAGAAGGCATTTTTACTTGATCCATTTCTCTTTTTTAATTTCTAGGGCATGTGGTCCGATCAAGATTCGTCATTATGGATGGTTCCATGCATGAATGATGATCTTATTGGATCTCTAACCTCAAGAGGAATCCACACGCTGCATCAGCTATTAGATCTTCCAAAGGGAACTCTACAAAGTGTTATCGGAAACTTCCCTGCATCTAGATTATCTCAGGTGACAAACCTCTCTCACAATTGGTCACAACTGTTTTCTTTTATGCATCTAAGACTTTCTGGTCTGACTCTTCTCTACACTCTCCGTCTTAATTAGGATCTCCAGCGATTCCCACGAATCCAAATGAATGTGAGGATCCAAAGGAAGGATTCTGATGGCAATAAGAAGGCTTCAACGCTGGAAATCAGATTGGAGAAGATATCAAAGAGGAATAGCTCGAGGGCATTGGCCCCTCGATTCCCGAAGGTTTCACTAATGACACTTGCCATATATTTTTCTTTGAGCTCGAAATTAAAAAACGTGTTGGGATGCCTAAAAATTGATCACATTCATATGGGTGGTTATAGGTGAAAGACGAAGCATGGTGGTTGGTTCTTGGTAATACTTCAACTTCTGAACTTCTTGCTGTGAAGAGAGTTTCTTTCACTGGTCGTCTGATCACACGCATGGAGGTGCCTTCAAACATAACGTCTCTTCAGGTCCATTATTTCCTCTTCTTTTCTCTAAGACTCTAACTAAATCAGTCGCTTTTACACATCTGCAGAAAATCAATGATGTGCTTTTTAAATTGCTGAATTTGTTGTAATCTTCTTTTGGTCAGGATACGAAACTAATCTTAGTATCAGATTGTTATTTGGGGCTTGAGCAAGAACACTCCATTGAACAACTTGGACGACGCTGATCAGCCAACAGAGATGATAGGGAGTCGCTATTAAAACAATGTTGTTTTATACTGGAATTGTTTAGATGTTCACGAAATTGTCTTAGGAAATTCAACTTTTTTTTTCCCTTTTGCTAATGTAAAAATCAACCAAAATTTACGTAATAAAGTGTTGCAGATTTTTGGACCAAGGAGGTCAATAGCTTAAATATGTTCACTTTTGTGGTTGATTCTAGCTTTTGTCAATATAACAGTATTATTTTGGACTGATTATCTATCACAGATGCTAATTTTACATGAATTTAGAAAATGATCAATTCGATCCATGATTTGATGTCTTTATTTGATTAAATGAAACAAATTATTTATCAGAGTCTAATTCCAGAGACTACATCATAACAAATGGAGGAAGCAGAGAGTGATATATTTATTAATCTTCGTCACTGTCATAAACCATGGCCATACGACGATGAGTCGGAGCTTTTCTGGGCGGAGATTCCTCCTCATCGGACTCAATCCCTTTCCTTTTCCGGCTACTCCCACGCTCCTTCTCTGCCCTAGTTCCCTGCATTCACCATAACATAACATTACAATCTCAACGATCCTCCACAGTCCTCACTAACAACAACTGATGAAAGAACATTATTTTTTACTTTGCGTACCTCAGCTTCTTCTTCCTCTTCTTCGTCTTCTTCTGAGTATCTGTTAGCCTTGCCTCCTTCCTCCTCATCTTCTTCTGCATCTTCCTCGTACTCATCTTCTGGTTCCTTGACTCTTTTACGTCGTGGCAGTGACTTTTCCTCCTCCTCTTCTTCCGTCTCATATTCTGATTCCTCTCTCTCACTCTCAGAATACTCCACTTGACGCCTTGTCGGTCTCCCCGAAGTCATTGAAGACCTCCCCGCAAAGCCTTTGTGGTTCTGGTTCAACCCGAGGGAGAAGCGGTTAAATAACTGTCTAATTTCCTATGATTTTAGCATGAATCTGTTCTGTTTACCTTCTTGGCGTTCATAATCCGGCGTTCCCGTTGCGCTTCAGCTTCGAGATCCTCCTCATAGCCACGGTTTGAGCGACCATAGTGGTCTGTCTCTTCATCCTGGTTCCAAGAAACAACCAATCAGTCGTTAATGGTGGAGATCTTTGCTTCAGCAAAATGGAAAGGACACAAAGTTGTACACAAACTATATAAAACAGACCTCTTCAAGAGATTCCAAGTACACAGAGGTAAGTTGTCTCCTTTCAGCAGGAATCGGATACTTGCGCTTAATCTTTTCTCTCGCTTGGCTCAGCTTTGTAGTAGCCTTGAGGTTTTGGCTTTCCGCCTTGAGAATGTGAGAAATCAAATGAGATAAGTCTACAATGAAATTACAGCTAAGATTGTTCGAGCTCAATTAAGAGGGTTACCTTCTCTCTCTTCTCCTTCTCCCTCTCAGGGTCAATGTCAGTGACACAGTTCTTAACTTTGTTGTACTTCTTCTGCCTCGAGTCAACAAGGGCAGTCAAAAGCCTATGGGAATTTGACGTCAGGGATGACGGAATAAATCTCATTTTCTTCAGAATTTTTCCTTGTGATTGAAGGATTCCCTGCAACAAACATCCAAAATAAGGCAAGAGTTAGTTGCTTTTCTTTGGTTTTCCCATGAGACGCTTTGCGATATGATAAAGAGAATCATATGGGTATTCTGAAAGCAATCAGATGATCGTTGATTGACAGAATGCTTTCAAGTCCTAGGAGAATGAAGCAACTGCAAATCGATCAAGTAACTATCAAGTCATAGGATAAAGAAGAAGTAACACCTTTTCATGTTTGATCAAAAGGTGATTATTGTCTTGCTGTGCATCTTGTTCAGTTATATCAAGAACTTCGTTTCCTATCAATAGCTGTATACTTCCATCTGACCACCTCACAAACCGAGCATTACTTTCACTCTGCATATGAACATAACGTGGCATTAGTAGACTGCAGCAAAAGTAAATTTAAAAGATGGAAAAGATGAAAGGTTTGAAAAAGTGTTTACTTACATGCATTTTGCCATCTCGGCCCTTAACAAACCTATGGCGAACAATATTATTTTCCAGACGAATACGCTTCTTTGTTCCAGGTTCATCTGTCTCAATTGCGTCTTCTTCAACAAATGTCTTGGCATCAAATGGCTTTGGATCAATGCCCATGATATTGGAAACTTTTATCAGGTTCATCTGAAAATATATCAAAGAGAGAAAAGATAATGGGATAAGTTAATCTCTTGCAATACCACTAACAGGAAGTGCATTTTGGCTACAGACTAAAAATGGTTTTAATATCAGATACACACTTCAGAACCATGGTATGAGATATTTTGATAACTTAGAAGTATCAGCAAGGAAAATTCCAATGAATACCAAACTATTGATTCGCATGTCAGCGAAACATATCTATAGCAACATAAAGCACATATACCTTTACGGGATCACCAGGGGGATCACGGAAAGGAACTTCTATTTCCAACGGGAAGCCAACTGGCCTCTCCCTCTGCCTGGTTTCAACGCGCTCATCTTCTGACTCGTATCGAGGATCCTCTTCAGGGATATCATCAAGAACCATATCGTCGGGTCTCAGATCCTTCTCAGAGCCCTCTTCATCTTCGATTGGCGACCTCTGAAAAAAGTTCGACATCTCAGTGTACATACATGCAAAGTCTCATGATTTCTAAAGCAAAGTAGAAACTGGAAAAGAAACACTTATGCTGTAAACTGAAATGTAATACGAAATGCAAGACTCACAGGCTCATCTGGCTCAATGTCATTCCGAACGTATTCTTCTGCATCTTCATCATCCGAAGATCCAAATACATTACGAATATTTACGTCTGACTGTGCAACTTGAGCCTCTTCCTTCTCTTCAATAGGTGATCTACACGCCATGCCATTTTTTCCATTTACAACAAGCAAAGTGAACCATAAGCAGATTGATAATATCAAACTCGAAAGAACAACATGCAACAAGATATATAGAAAAGGGGGTACCTTGGAGGCCTAATCTGATCAACCTCTTCATCTTCAGACTCATACTGCTTTTCCTCAGACCTCTCTGATCCACTCTCGACAACATCTCGTCTCCTTTTTGTGGTTACTCTCTCTTCATCTCCTTCTTCTTTGTTCTCACTATCACTATCTCTTGCTTCGCTTTCCTCTGGTGGATCAGCAACATCAAGCTCCTGTGAGCTTTGCTCCCTCTCACCCTCACTTTCTCCAGGATCACGTTCTACATCTCCCTGTTCCCCTTCAGATTCAGCTTCAATTTCTTCAGCCTCGTGAACTTCAATCTCAGCTTCACCTTCTCCTTCCGGCTCCCCGCCGCCCTCGGCTTCATCCTATTGGAAAGTTCAGACATTTTCACTCCGATTATATAAAAAAGCAAGAAATCAAACCAACATCATGGATTACATTATGCACTGCACATGTCACGGAATCAGAAATTGAAAACAGATTGATCTCAGAAATTTCAAAAGCTGAATTAGGCCTAATTACTTGCATTTGTTCTTGCAATTCACTTATAACCCTAAATTCAGGCGATAAGGAGCTCAGAAACTAATCACAAACTGAAACATTCCCAGGTAAATTCAAGAGAACAGTGGCCGTGAAAGTGAAAGATATGAAGGAAAATTTGTTTGAAACAATCATCACTAAAAATTAACAAAATTTTAAGGAGAGAAAAGAGGAAGAGTTACGGAAGGATAATTGGGCTGAGGATTGGATTCATGTTCGGAATCGTTCTCTTCTTCCTCAGATTGATCTCCGAAGATATTTTTCATCATCTGAGACCTCTTTACTTCTCCTCCAGCTACCATCTTCGCCTCTCTTTCTCTCACAGTCACTCCCTTCTTTCTTCTGGTCACGGTGCTCGTGATCTGAGCTCCGACGGATTGTTAACTCTTTCGGCTTTAGGTTGAAGAAGCTCTTTGTTTTTTTTTCCGTGTTTATTGGTAAACATAAAAAAAACAATTAAAGGAAAAAATCGCTAATGATTTGGGCTTTTCTCTTTGTATATCTCTTTGTATATCTCTCGTTTCAATTTTAACAAATTTAAAATTTATTTTCTTTTTTTTTCCAAAGCTTTGTATTATTAGATTAGAGAATTTTCACAGCGAACATATATCAACATAAACATAGTTAACTTAAATATTGAGCCTACCAAGTTGAATTTAACATCATAAAATATTTAAAAATCATTTTTGAATAAAGAAATGAAAATATCCATCTCAGTTTTGGTCAAACACAAACCGATCTCCACACCACCGGTCTCATCCCTCCTCTTCGACATTGTGAAAGCCGTATACCGGTCAATGGACACCATCTCATTGTTAACCGGTCTTCCCCACCCGAAATCTGACTCGTATATCCCAATCCAGTTCGACCCAGAAACCGATTCGACCTGAGTACCAATTTTCATACTCTCCATTCCATCAATGTACATGTCGCAAAGCGATTCAATCCCTCGTGAACCCAAACTTTTGACCGAACCGGAGAGAATCTCGACGGCATTGACAAATCCATCTTCTCCCAAAAATGTCTTCGCTTCGTATCCGAAGCAACCTATTGGGAAGACGCAGTTTCCAAAGTAATTCTCGGGAACCGACCGGTTCAACCGGTTTCGGAAATCTGCTGCGTACATGAAAACCACCGGTCTTTCCGCGTCGCCTCCACGCGCCTTCACCATGCAGCTCCACATGTATGCGTTGGCGACGACGAACGTTGACAAGTGAAGATCGCGACGAGTTGACTCACTGTTGACTCGCTCCTTGAGCTTCACGATGTGCTCCTGAGTTAGCTGGAGTGTGAATCGGACGAAATCGGAGCCAATCTTTCCTATCGGAGGCATGTTCAAGGTTCGCTTCCCATTTATTTCATCTGAAAAATACGATTGGGATTCTAAGATCTTCGATTCGAGATTAGCCGGAACTTCGACGATCGTACGATCGATAACCGGAGATAATTCTTCCGGTAGAGTCATGGTTCCGATTTCCTGTGATTTGCAGATGTGAGCCCACGATTTGATGAACATTGATGATCCAGTGGCGTCTTGAACGACGTGGTGTTCTGATGTTCCTATGGAGAATCCTTTGGTAGGAAACAACGTGATCTGCAGAGAAATCAGAGTCGCCGAGTCACGGGAAATGGATAACTCGGGAACCAGGACTCGTAACTCGGACTGGTGACGTAACCCTTTGCCGGAAACGCCGGAGAAATCCGCGTCCGTCTCAGCCACGACCAGCGAGACAGTGCTTTCATCGGAGACGACGATGCGCGGCTTAGGATCTTCTGGAGCCCACCAAGTGAGTCGACCGGCGAGAGGGATATAGTGACGGAGGACGAGGGAAAGAGAGAGCTGGAGCTTCGGGAGAATCACGGCGTGGAAACACTCTCGGGATGACTCTGGCCCTGAGAGTTTGTAGAAGATGACTTTCTGTGTGGGATGTGATCGTACCCACCGCAAGTCGAAAAACGTGAGTGGTATGACTAGCGACTCGACCGAGTCACGGGACGAGTCCGTCGCGGGGCGGATTCGGGATATCTTTATAACGTTTAGCGCCATGGATGACGAATTGAGGACGAGATGTTACCATTTGCATTTTGGCGCGTTTTAATATAAAGTGCATATGTCAATTGGGTAAACATTAATTGATTTTTATATAACCATCGGGTACATTAATTAACTAGATTAGGCCCGCGTATACGCGGGTTTATTTATTTTTTATTTTTAAATCACGGAAGAATATTAAACAAAATTTGATCAATTTTAAAAATAAGAAAATAATATTAAAAACCCGATAACAAATCTCTAAATAAAGATATGTAGTCTTTTACATTTTTATTTTGAATTCATGATATGAAATAGAAAGATTTACATGTGTCTAAATCTAATCGACTCATTATTTTATGAAACTTTGATTATTCCATGATGAAATCTTTATTTTTAATATTTTTTTACCTAACAAAACATGGAAAATTAAACTATTTAATATTAGAAGATCAGTCCATTATAAAATTTTCTTTTTTAATATTATTTAGTTCCTTAATAATTATTTTGTTAGTTTTCTATTTATATTGTTTCTTTTTCAATTTCGTTTTTGCCTCTGACCATTATAAATTTTCATTTTCATTATTAGTTAGTTGTTTTAATATTATTTTGTTAGTTTATTTATTTATGTTACTACATTTTTCCAATTTTCTTGTGTTGACACATGTCATCACTTCATCAAATATTAGACACATGTATCGATCTAAAAATATCTTTAACTTTTAAAGACATGAATTTTATTTCTTAATGAGAAAGAAACTTAAAAAATATAGCTTGTTATATATTGTTTTTTTTTCATTTTCGTAATGGGAATATGTTTTTTATTCCTTTTCTTATTGGATGTAACATTTTTTAATTATTTCTTCATTTTTTCTGATTTTCGTTTTTTTCCTTTTCGTAATAGAATTATGTTTTTTCTTTACTTCTCATAATGGATGTAATATTTTTTCTTTTTAATTGTTTGTTTCCTGTTTTCTGATTTTTCCTAATGTACTAATAGGATTTTATTCAAATAATTTTAATTTCGATCCAATTGACCTAGAGTCAAATAATCTCCACTGTTCTCTTGAACTTTCAAAGACATGATTTTGAAATTAGAGAAAGAGAATCAAAGAGATTTTCTGAATTTGCTTTGATGAGTTTGTGAATGAGAAAAAGAGACTACAATAGCTCTCTTTTTATAGGGGGTTCATGTAACCAATTTCATACAGTTTTAGGATATTTAGTTTACATACCTATTACATGTACTAATAGGATTTTTTTAAATAGGAGTTTATATAACTATTCCATACAATTTTAGGATATTTAGTTTACATACCTATTCCATATACTAATAGGAATTTTTTATTACATTATTTTCATTTTATTATATAAAATTTCGTTTTTATTATAAGATATTAAAATTTTCAAAAAGACATGTGTCACGATCTTAACGGATATAACATTAAAAGTGACACATGTCGCAATCCTATATTTTATAAAAATCTACGTGTCGCAACCACGTTGTGCGCATCCAGCTTTATATAATAAGATATTTATATATATAAGTATATTATTACTTGAAATCAAACATTTATCACCAACCAATAATGTTGACATATGAAAGTAAAATGAAATTTTGGAGTTACCTTTAAGTACGACAATGTTTTTAATTTTTTTTTTCCAACATGACAAATGATTATAACTTGCAAAACAGCTATTAACATGTGAAGATTCGTTTTCAACTTTTGAAGGCTGCTGGAACTTTCATTAGAGTTCATAACTAAAATCAATTTTAGACCAATGAAATATAGCCACTATAGACATTTTCAGTGGCAAAAAGACAATTTTTATTTACTTCTTGAGAAATTTCGAAACCTGTTTTTGTGCTTGGGCCAAATATGTTAAAGGCCCATGACCCAAAACAGTAAGGGTAGTTATGTAAATTGCCAGACCCTCACTCACAGGAACTCTTCAAAACCCTAATTTCCGCTTATCATAATACCTCTCAATCCCTTTTTCGGATACATCAGACGCAAGCCGACGCCGCAGAAGCCAAGGAGGTGAAGAAGGATCCAAAGCCCGGTGACAATGGCGTCAGGAAAAACAGTGAAGGATGTCTCTCCACACGAGTTCGTCAAGGCTTACGCTGCCCATCTCAAGCGCTCCGGCAAGGTAAATCCGACGATTCGTTATAGCTTTTCGCTCCCATCCTTTAGTTAGATTAATTTGCTGTTTGGGATTAGGGGAGTGCGATTATCACCGTCGAATCGAAACATTGCCGAGAAATGATAATCTTAGTCGGATTAAACATTGTTTCGTGTTTATCTTCATCTTGTTGAGATTTCAGTTTGAAAACTATAGATTGGTATTGGTATTGGATGCTTGGATTGGTTTGTTAGCAGTCGTTTACATTTGGCACTAAAATGTTTCTGCTTCTGATCATAAAAAATGTTCCTTTGATGTAGATTGAGCTGCCTCTGTGGACAGACATCGTCAAGACTGGTAAACTTAAGGAGCTTGCTCCATATGACCCTGACTGGTACTACATCAGAGCCGGTATGTATAATAACCTTTTATCAAGTTTGCATATATGTGAATAAACTGTGGAAGCATATATCTGATATTGTGAGACAAATTTGTGCTCTTTTAGCTTCCATGGCAAGGAAAGTGTACCTAAGGGGTGGTCTTGGAGTTGGAGCTTTCCGTAGGATCTATGGAGGAAGCAAGAGAAACGGAAGCCGTCCTCCACATTTCTGCAAGAGCAGTGGTGGTATTGCTCGTCACATTCTTCAGCAGCTCCAGACCATGAACATTGTCGACCTTGACACTAAAGGGTTAGTTTACACGTCTCTTGCTCGCATCCCTCCATGGCCTAACTCGTATTAGTCCTGTGTTACAGAATGATAAGAAATTTAGGAAAGACGGAATGATGTTGTTCTTTGAATATCTCATGATCGTATCTTTCTGTGGTTAACGATTACAAATTCTGATGTAACCAGGGGGAGGAAGATCACCTCAAGTGGTCAGAGAGATCTTGACCAAGTCGCAGGAAGGATCGCAGCCGCTATCTAAATCCAAATGGCAACGACACAGACTGTCAACTTCCGAGTTTAAAGTTTTATGTTTGAGATTAGTTTTGGAACGAGCTTTTCCCTTTTGCTCATTTTTTGTTCTCTGCGACTTATTTGGCTTTCTATTTGATACTATCGTTGACCTCTTTTCCTTTTTACAATGGTGTTAGACTTTTAGTTTCTAAACTTATAATCGTGACAAGTTTACTTAGATTTTATCAAGTAAAAGCCCACAGCGACGATTCTCTGAAATTAGCAACATAAGTTGGAAATGGCTTCGCAGGTGTTAGTGTTGATTTTAAAAAGAAAAGTTACAAAATTAAATAAACTTCCACGGATTCTGATTTTCCCTTTATTTTTATTCAAAATCACCATCAGAACCAATAAGATTTTGCCAATGGATTTCTTTGGCTTTCTTATAAAACTAAGTCAAGATTCAAGTTTGGGTTTCAAGAGAAGAAACAAGAGGAAGTCCCTTGAAGTTCAAGAAACTGAATTATACTATTTGAGTAATCGGACACCGACATGCTATCTAATTCGGAATCTGCAAAGTGAATTTCTCTTTCAGGCTTGGTTTCTGGTAGCTTACCTTAACCGTTACACAGACGGATTTGGTTTTTTTCTTTTCGTGGGTCACAAGTCATTTTACAAGTTAAGTTAGATTGGACTTCTTTTGACTGTTCAGTCACCACTCTAGTATATTCCTCTTTCTTTGCTTCTGTCATTGATACTATGAAGCTATGATATTTGGGTACAAAAAAGTCTAATGAGTTTGATCAGCTATGGAGTAGCATTCACCATATATTCATCAGTTACTCTTTTGAGTTTCATGTTCATACATTTCAAAAGATCAATATAAGTAAATGTTATAAGAGATATGGGTTTTTCCATTCAGTTGTCAATTTTTGAGTTGTAAACCATTAACCCCAAAATGATAATAATAACCCCATCACAAAAGCATAACATAAGATCATTAATCGGAATATCCTCATCCATCGAGTTTGATACTTATTTCAAATTTAAATTCCACGAAGCATACTCCACTTATGTAGGGTGTTTACCGTTAGCTCTGATAATATATAATTATAAACTATATATGTTTCTTTTGATCCATCTCAAAAGCTCACACAATCCTTAACCTGCCATTTCAGTTTCTCTACCATCTTCACATTTAGGGTTTTATATGCAGTTGGGGAACACTCGATTTGTTTCAAAAATGGCGTCACTAGCTTCGAAGTTCACCGGGAATACCGTCGCAGATACTGAGTACATAATGGCTATAATGTCGGAGTTCGAGTACGAGGACGGCGAGCTTCTCAAGGATTCGGAATCACTCGGCGTCACCATCTCTCCCCGTGACGCTTACGGCACCGGTCCCATCACTCCTTCCGTGCAACTGTCCTCCAGTGGCCTTGCTCTCAGCCTCGTCCCCGCCAAGGCACACCATCTAGCAACCACTGGCGGAGACACTCCAGTGGAGGCTGATCTCGCTGCAGCAAAAACGTCAGTGTGGTGGGACATTGAGAACTGCGAGGTTCCAAAGGGCTGCGACGCGAATCGGATAGCTCAGAACATAAGATCCGTTCTGTTGAAAAGTAACTACACTGGTCCTCTCACCATCAATGCCTACGGTGACACCAGTCTAATCCCTTTCTCTGTACAACAAGCTCTCTCCTCCACCGGCGTATCGCTCAACCACGTCCCTGCTGGTAAGTTTTTTAGTTTGTAGTCTTTATAAATGGTTATAAAGTGTCTTTGGTGTGATGGCGGAGAACTGAACAGGAGTGAAAGATGGGAGCGACAAGAAGATACTAGTGGACATGATGCTGTGGGCAATGGACAATCCAGCTCCTGCTAACATAATGTTAATCTCTGGAGATAGAGACTACTCCTATGCTCTTCACAAACTTGGGATGAGAAGGTACAACATTCTTCTTGCACGTCCTGAGAAAGCATCAGAGCCGCTCATCGCTGCTGCGAAGAAAGTTTGGTTATGGACAAGCAGTGCTACTGTGGATCTTCCAAACAGATCCATTGACGACAGTGCACGTGATCATCTTTATTCTGATGGCTCTGAGGTAGTAAGCTACGTGGTTCCTAAACAAGCTCAGCCTAGAAAGCGGAAGTATTCAGATGCGGTACAGGGAAGCTGCAGGATTTTGTGTGAATTGTGCAATGTTTCTTGCTGGAGCGATGGTTTAACCACTCACATCTCTGGTAGAAAGCACAGAACTAAGGTAAACTTTAACATTTTACGTTGTCCTCTCCTAAAGCCAAATCTAGAGTTTTGTGTTGATGATTGTTGTTGTTGTTCTTCTTTTTCTCAACTTGTATAGGCTTTGTTAGTAGCACGTAAACGCCCTTATCTCAGACGTAATTCAAACGTAACAAAGTCTGTGTGGTGCGGAGTTTGCAAGATGAGTTTCCAGAGCGAAGCTCTGTATGAAGATCATATCTTAGGGAGCAGTCACCAAGACGAACTTGAAGATCAAGCTGAGTATTCCCAAAAGCGCCTCTGCGCGGCCCCTTAATCATATCTCTCTCTCTCTCTCTCTCTATTAGATTTAGAGTGAAAGAAAATGCAATTTGAGTTTGGAAAATTGCATAAACTTGTCTTTTGAGTTTTTTTAGTCTCATCTATCTCATCTTCATAACTTTTGGTTTTTGGACAAAGTTTGAAGATTTTAGATTTTAATGCAATTGATCCCATGTTTGCATTCGATGCAAATTATGAACTTTTTTTTTTTTTTTCATTTCTTTGGCGTAGGTTAACTGTTAATACATTTCTTGCACGAAACTTCTTGAAATATTATGACAAGAATCTAAAAGACTTTCAAAACCGGGAACTCTGGAATGTACATTGTATTTAGATCATTAACTTTTACAAAATCAGAAAAATCTTAATCATTAACTTAGATTCTTACGCTATACGCTTGCGTACATTGTATCAATCTGAATTTGGATTTTGTTTTGCTAATTAAACCGATGGAGATACAATCATTAGCGGCTGTTTAGTATCCCCCTACTTTTAATTGGCGCGCTTTCACTTTGGCACTTTGCTGACGTGGCTTATCAGTCCTATAAAGAAGTTGCTCAAGTTACCAACATGTTTTGTACTCTTAACTCTCATTTCCTTCAAAAGATCAAAACAAAACGTAAACATGATGTTCGCTTCACATTCACGAGCACGTCCTTTCTCAACATTTATCCGAGTAGTTACGGCGGCAAGAGCTAAAACAATAGAGAAAGGCGTCGCACTTCCTTCTCTTCAGCAGCGACTGTCTCTCAATGGCGTTGGTCTCAAGTTTCTAACTACAGCGGCGAAGGGCGGAGATGGCGGAGATTCAACGACGGAGCCAGAATTTGCAAAAGCGAAAACTTCAGTGTGGTGGGATACTGAGAACTGTGAGGTCCCAAAAGGTTGTGATGGCAGCATGATTTCTCAAAACATCAAATCGGCTTTGGAGAAAAAGAACTACTTTGGTCCTCTCACCATTTATGCATATGGTGACATCAATAAAATCCCTTCCTCTGTACAGGAAGCTCTCTCCTCCACCGGCATATCTCTCAATCACGTCCCTCCCGGTTAATATCTCTTATCTCTCTCCTAAACTAGATTTCTAGTTTGATGTTTGTAATGATGATTAAGGTTACTGTGATCTTGGTGATGGTGTGGTTTTGACAGGAGTTAAAGACGGGAGCGACAAGAAGATACTTGTGGACGTGATGTTGTGGGCAATGGAAAATGAAGCTCCTGCTAACATAATGCTCATCTCTGGTGATGGAGATTTCTCTTACCTTCTTCACCGATTAGGGATGAAGGGGTACAACATTCTTCTGGCACGACCTGAGAATGCATCTCACTTTCTGATTTCTGCTGCAGAGACTGTATTTTTGTGGAGGAGGATCGTTTCTGGTGGAGTCAAGATTCCTAAACAAGCTGAGCCAAGCAAGCGGATGAACACAGATATGGTCGTTAAAAGAAAGAGTAGCCAGAGATTCTGTGCAACATGCAAGGTTGCTTGCTCAAGCCTTGTTGATCACAACTCTCACCTCTCTAGTAAAACGCACAAGAAAAAGGTAAAACTGTGTTTTATCTTTTTATGTGTGCTCGTTTTGCTGTCTTCTTTTTTACCACAGTCTAGAGCTCACTCTAATTAGGAAAATAATTTTGATCCTCATAATCCATTTTTCAGTTCTAAGTAGTCCATGATGTGAAGAAACTCGTAACCTCTTTAAGAGCCAACGAGATTAGATGTGTGGCACTGGCAGATATTGTTTTTGATTAGCTTAAAACTTTTCTTAATTGTGTTTATTTTTGTTATGTAGACCGCGCTAGTAGCCAGTGAAAGGGCTCTTGTAGAAGCAAAAACCCAGTGGTGTAGCATTTGCGAGGCCCATTACCCATCAGCTGGGCGTGAAGAACATCACTCAGGAAGAAGGCACCAAAAGAAACTTAAAGTTTAAGCCGCGCAATCTCGATAATATGTCTTCTATAATCATGTTTTGGAAGTAACTGCTGCTATTAGGTTTTGTGAGTTTCCAAACTCATTTGTGGTATCAATATTTTGAAAAGGAGGAAGTTTGAGCCAAATTATGTATGATATTGTTATTTCCCTTGGTGCTCAGTTTTTATGAGATGGCCTTATAAATTCCGAACTTATTTTGTAAGGTAGAGCAATGACTACATGTATGGTGGAATTAAGATTTCAGAATCTTTTTTATGACAAAAATGTATAAACAAAAATAAAAACTGGACTTCTGGAATGCCCTCAAGTATGCATACATCTACATTTAGCAGGGCCTGATTATGAATTTTATTTGAATAGGATTACTTATTAATCTTATATTCCTGCTAATTACCGATGGAGAGATACAGCTTCCAAAAGTTGCAATTTACAACGGCTACTACATAGCCTTGCAGGCTTTATGGTTCACCTCCCCTTCTGATTGGCGCGCTTTTAATTTGCTGACATGGCATAAAAGTAAAATGTAAAACAAAAAAGGAGTAGTACTGTACAAATAATAAATGAAAAAAGCGGACCGAAGAAAAGCGAAAGGTTTCTTCGTCAACCTGGTAAACAAATAAAGTGGACAAACAACACTTCTCACTGTTGAGAGAGAAATAGAGAGTAGCTTTTTTTACTGTTCACTATCGCTTCATCCGAAGAACAGCTTTGTCTTCTCTCAAGAATTCAACTCCGGCGATGACCACGGCGGAGAAGACGGAGTACTCACGGGCCAAAACCTCTGTGTGGTGGGACATAGAGAACTGCGAGGTTCCTAAAGGCTGGGATGCGCATGCGATCGCTCAGAATGTGAGCTCGGCTCTGTTGAAGATGGGTTACTGTGGTCCTGTCTCAATCACAGCCTACGGCGACACCAATCTCATCCCTCTCCCTGTTCAGCAAGCTCTTTCTTCTACCGGCGTCACCCTTAATCACGTCCCCGCAGGTTTCATTCTCCTTAATCCCCTTTGATTAACCCTTTTTTTTAGACGCTTTTGATTTTGTGTGATTTTTTGTTTACTGTTATTGGTTAGACCATGATCATGGATCTTTAACTTTTAGGCTTTGAATTTGGTTTCATCATAATGAGTATTGACTTCTGAGTTGCTCTACTTTGGTAGAAAGTGATACAAACTAAGTCTTTGGGTTATATTTATTACAAGAAGACTAATGTTTGTTCTGTTTTGGGGTGGTGTGAACAGGAGTGAAAGATGCGAGCGACAAGAAGATTCTAGTGGACATGTTGTTATGGGCAATAGACAACCCTGCACCAGCCAACTTCATGCTCATCTCCGGTGACAGAGATTTCTCCAACGCTCTTCACCAGCTAAGCATGAGGAGGTACACCATTCTTCTTGCTCGGCCTCCACGTGCCTCTGCGCCGCTTGTCGCTGCTGCTAAAAATGTATGGCTTTGGACTAGCCTTGCATCTGGAGGTCCTCCTCTTACAAGTGTTGAATCCTCTCTACTTGTTAACAGTGGACGTTGCCATGTCTCTAACTCTAACTATCAAGTCTCGAAAGATCCAGTTTCTAAACCAGCTCTCTTCAGCAAACCAACTGGCTCAACTGATCACAAAGTCAGAGAAAACAACGTTCCGAGAGGTAAAGCCAAACGTGTACAGGAAGCAGAGGTTTTGGAACCTTTGTTGTGCACTGTTCGCCAGATCATCTGCACCAACAAGGATGGGTATGTAAAGCACACGTATGGTAAAAGACACCGACACAACTTGGAACTGCTATCAGGCAAGTCCGGAAACATCTCGTGGGGGACAGTTGAGATTCCTAAGGAGGTTCTTGAGAAGGAGAAGAAGGCGAGTGAAGTTGTCCGAGCTAAACCGAATGGTGACTTTGCTTGTCGTATGTGCAATGTTGTGTGCCAGAGTCAAGTTGTCTTTGCTTCTCATCTAAGGGGTCAGAAGCATATTACTAATCTATGTCAATCAGAGGCAAGATTCTAACTTTTGGCTATTTAAGAACATATAAATTTTACAGTTTGGTAAAGCGTATGGTTGATATATTATCGTTTGTGCAGGCACTCACTGATTCTAAGAAGCTTCAAGAGGAAGGTGTTGGAGCAAAGGATCAACCAAAAGAAACAATTGCAGAAGCTAAACCAAGTGGCCGCTATGATTGTAGTTTATGCAATGTGGTGTGCCAGAGTCAAGTTGTATCCGATTCTCATCTAAGGGGACATAGGCATGCTGCTGCCTTGCTGAGTCAATCAAAGGCAAGTATTTTTTTTTTTTTTTGGAATTGGACACTCTTGTAAATCCTATGCCTGATATAAAGGTTTGGATCAGGCACTCGTTGATTCTAAGAAGCTTCAAGAGAAAGATGTTGCAGAGAAGGATCAACCAAGTGAAACAATCGCAGAGACTCAGTCGCTGTCTCAAACCCCTCAAGAGAATACCAAGTTCTTGGAGAAGCAAAACGAAGAGTTAAGAGAGACATGTGGCACCACAGAGATCAGTGTAAAAGAATCTTTTCCATGTACTAAAGACACTGTTAACAAACAGTTCCCAAATGGAGAGGTTCCTAGAGAAGGAAGGTAAACTTTTTACAACTTGGACTTTGGCTTAGTATGTCAAAAATGAAAAGTCCTTTGCTTTTATGATATTTCGCAACTTGTGTCACAGAGAATGTTTTGATGGCAGTGTCAAGCCTGTAAACCTGTCCCAAGGAGCAAATAAGCATTTAAGAGAGGTGAAGAAGAAGCAAATTGAGATGATGGTAAGCCAATCCATAATAGCTGCATATAAGCTTTGTAGTCTTTGCGTAGTGATTTGTGATAGAAAGGGTTTGTGATAACAAATACCATTAGACGAATCAGAAGCGTAATACGGTAGTGATGATTTACTTCTTCAAGTACCTTTTTACTTTTTGATCAAACTCAAACCCATTTGACTTTTTTGTTCTTGATGTAGGCTGCCTTTGTAGCCAGTGATGATGCTCAGTCCAGCGTTTCAACCAAACATGTAAAGGAAGCAGAGGATTTGCAGCCTGTGTGGTGCCAGGTCTGCCAGATAATGTGCAACAGCAAGGTTGTATATGCAAATCACACATATGGGAAAAAACACCGACATAAGTTGGAATTGCTATCGGCCAAGAACGAAAACATGTCTAAAGGACCAGCCAAGCTTTCCAAGGAGAATGCAGAGAAAAAGAAGAAGGTTATATATTATTTCAATCTTTAAGGCTTGAGAGCAGTTATGGGAAGCAAAGAGAAAGAAGCTTAACTAAAATGTCGTTGTAGCAGGAACATGTTGATTCAAGGAGAACTCGACAAGAAATTGACCAAGAAAAACCTGGCGAAGCATTGGAGAAGAAACTCATTGTGGACTCAATGAAAATCCAAGAAGAAAGCGATCTAGAGAAAGAAACGACCGAGGAGCACACACTTATCAATACCGATGATCTTGGGCTTCAAGTGGCGCAAGAAGATAAAGAGGAAGTGAAGGAGATAAACGCCATATCTGAGAACCTAGCGCCTGCCTTCAGTGAACCGAGTCGAGAGTCTAGGATGCCAAAAGAATCGAGGTAAGAAGAGCCAACAATTCAGGGAAGTTGTCTAATAATCTTGTCATGAATTTTGATCAGTATGTGTGTGTTTTGGGCTACAGAGGATGTCTGGATGTGATTCCTGAGAGAGTACAAGTGGCACCAGATGGGAATGTGACCGAGAAGTTGGAATATGAGTCGAAGCACAAACCTGAGATTCCAGGACGTAGGGAACAACCAGCTGGAGAGGTTGCAAAAAGGGAAAACGTTAACTTTTGGACACTCTTTTGGGGGAAAAAGAGTTAATTCAAAGGCTGGAATCTGGATTTTGAATTGTTGGAAACTATAACAACTTGGAAAGTAACTCTAATATCATGTTTAAGTTGATGATGACAACAAAATGAATGGTCTCGTTTTATTTATAAACTCTGTAACAGCAGTATTATGGGCAAAACTATGAAATTATCCATATAATGTAGTTTGTGTTCTAATGCGAATATGACAAATATTATAAATTGGTCCCTTACAAAAACTATATACAAAGTTGTAACTCTTCATTAAGTTTATTCATTAGGTTTTGTCTAAAAGTCAAGTCATATTTATACTTTTTAAAGTGTTTTTTTCCTCTCTTTGTCGTCTTGCTGTACAAACAAAAGTGACTTGCAGTCTTCAATAATACGGAAGAGCATCCGAGAGCCCCCAGTCATCACACGGTGACGGAGATGATGACCGCGGCGGCGCAGGTGGCGGCGGAGGGTGAGTACGCTAAGGCTAAAACGTCGGTTTGGTGGGACATTGAGAACTGCGCGGTTCCCAAGAGTCAGAATGCTCATGAGATCGGTCTGAAACTAAAGTCGGAGCTGATGAAGATGAATTACTGTGGACCTCTCTCAATCACTGCCTACGGCAACACCAATCTCATCCCTAAATCCGTCCAGCAAGCTCTCTCTTCCACTGGAATCACTCTTAACCACGTCCCCTCCGGTTAAATCTCTTTTCTTTAATCAATCTCTGTATAAAGACTTTGGTTGGAAAAATGATGAATTAGGGTTTAGATTCAGTTGAATTAGGGTTTAGTCTCTCAAGTCTTTTATTTTGTTAATAAACAGGAAGGAAAGACGCGAGTGACAAGAAGATTCTGGTGGATTTGCTTCTGTGGGTGGTGGATAATCCCGCTCCGGCCAATATAATGCTTATCTCCGGTGACAGAGACTTCTCTGATGCTCTTCACAAGCTTCGAATGAGGGGATACAATATTCTCTTGGCACACCCTCAACAAGCTTCAGTCCCACTTGTGGCTTCTGCAAATGTCACATGGATCTGGAGAAGCTTATTGCCAAGTGTTAGTCCTCCTACACAGTGTGTCGTTGGCAATGGAAGTTATCCCTCTCAGTCCCGAAGTAAACTCAATGGAATCTATGTCCAGAAATCAGTGAACCAGCTCTCGCAACAACAGAAGACAGGTAGAAAGAAGTTTCAGAAGAGCTGCATTGAATCTGTCTTGTTCTGCAAAGTTTGCAATGTTGATTGCAAAAGCTTTGAGCATCTCTCGGGTAAAGAACATGCTGCTCAGGTAAGCATCTTAGCGTTGAGAGCTAAATTGACTTTCTAATTCTTGTCTCATTTTCCATTTATCTGCTTCTAAGTATGTAATATTTCTTCTATCAATCCATTTGTCATTGTTTAACTGTATATTTCTCCACTGGATATGCATTTTATTGTGAAGTGGGAGCTGAAGCAGAACTTGGAGTTGTTTGGTGAGCCTGAAAACATGGTTGCAGCACCAAGTGAATGTCATGAGGAGATGACTAATAAGGTGGTTGAAGCCAGAGTTGAGGCGAGTGAACAATTCAGTTTGTGCAGTGTGGTAAAGAATCAAGCAGAGGTTAGTTTTAATATCAGAAGATGAGATTTATAATTTCTAGGAAATAATCTGATTTTTTTAGAAACAATTGAGTCCAAAAGTGAAATAGAAAACATGATTTTGATTTACTGGCTTTGAGGCAGGTTCTCGTTGATGCTAAGAACATTGAAGAAGAAAGTGTTGAAGACAATGAGATTCAGTCTCGGGATGCGCAACAGTATATGAAGTGCTTGGAGAAGGAACTGATGGAGCAGACTTGTACAGCATCTGAAAACAGTAGCAGAGAGTTTTTGCATGATTTTAAGGAAAGGCTAGAGAGTGATGGTGTAGCTTCTGTGAATGTAGATTGTGTCTTCAGTGAACTAAGCCGTGACTTTCAGGTTCCGAAAGAAGTGAGGTAATTTTACAATTATGCTTCTTCATTGTCAAATTTTGAGTATTGCTTACTTTCATATAATGATATTCTGTGTGATAGGGAATGGTTTGATACGATCCTCAAGAAACTAGAACCTTCACAAAAGGAGACTAATGAGACTGTGATCGAGGAGTTGGAGAGCATGCTTAACCAGGGCTTGGAAATGAAGTCAGGTGAGTCAGAAAATGCACCTGCAGGAACTGAGCATCTCGAGGAGGACATGAACAAGAAGAAGAAGAGGAAGAAAAAGAAGAGTACATTGGTTGAAGATGGAGCTGAACCATGTATTTGCAGTATTTGCAGTTTCTCTTGCGATCATCCTACCAATTTCGAGTTTCATCTTAAGAGCCGAAAGCACAATGCTAAGGTTAAGAAGCACGCAGAGGTACGTTGATGAGTTTTCGATTTCGCTGAAAGGCAGTAGTTACTTTAGGTTGAGATGAAGAAATCTTTGGTTTTGTCGAAATGTTAAATCATGAAAGTTGATACATTAATGTTAAAACAGGCTCTGCTTGATAAGCATATTCAAGGGGAGATCATTCAAGATATTGGTCAGCTGAAAGAAGTGATAGGGGAGATCTGTTTTCAGCCTGGAGAGGCAGTTGAGAGCATGGACTGCTTAGAGAAGCAAAACCAGGAGCTGAGTGAGGAGAGATGTGACACCTCTGAAAAGAGTGTCGAAGAACTTTTTCAAGAAGTGGTAGTGGAGAATGAGAACAAATCTCTTCCAAACGCCGAGTGTATCATCACCGAACTAAAACCTGAGCTTTCAGCTCCCAAAGAAGCTAGGTAAACTTCAAACTTGGACTTCTTTTGTATCTCAACTTGGTTTCTAATAGTCCCAGATTCTATCCTACAGTGAACGGACTGCTGATGCAAGTTTAACCCGGGAGCTAGAGAGTGTACAAGATCTGAACCTCGAAATGAAGTTAGGCGATCCTGAGGAGAAGATGGAGAAGAAGAAGAAGAAGGACAAAGTGGCTAAAGAACGTGAAGTATATGTGTGTAGTATTTGCAGTGTGAGCTGCGATCATCCAATGGTCTTTGAGACTCATCTGATGGGCAAAAAGCACTCTGCCAAGGTGAAGAAACACGCAGAGGTAAAAGTCCATGAGTTTTGGTTAAGATTTGAGTGAGTATGAGACTCAAAAGCATGAAGCTTGATGTATGTTGAACACTGAAACAGGTCCTCTTTGATGACAAGAAAATTCTAGAAGAAAGCCTTAAAGAGAAAGATCATCCAAAAGAGCTACCGTTTCAGTCTAAAGAGGCACAAGTTAGTACCAACGAACTTTGTCAAGACACTGAAGAAGAACGAGCAAGTTATGAGAGTGAACAGATTCAACAAAGTGCCGAGTTTCCGGAAATCAAAGAAGCGAGGTGATGTACAAACTTGGTCTTGTTTAATTAATCATTAAAGCTTTACTGGTTTCTGATACTACTGGTGGCTCTTCTCTTGATTTTTTATGAAACAGCGAGCGTTTTGATTCAATGGTCAAGAGGTTAGAACTTTCACTGGAGGAAACATTGAAGAAGAAGTCTAGTGAGGCTGATAACGCATCTGAATGTGAGCGTGCGGAGGAGGAAGTGGCGGAGAAGAAGAAGAAGAAGAATGGGAGTCAAATTTTGTGTTGTGAGTGGTGCAATGTGAGGTGCAATACCCAAGTTAACTTTAATGATCATCTGGCTGGTAAGAAGCATGTGAAGAAGCATCTTGCCGTGTTGAATCTGTTGATGACTCAATAAGGAAGCTTGCTGCTGCCAAATTTATTTATGTTTTGAAAATATTTGTTGTTCCTTAAGTGGGATATGACACAAAAAACACGGTGAGTAATGGTCTTATTAAATTTTGTAGTTTCTAGTCATTTTGAAGGGTTGCCCGCCTATTCCCCCCAAACTAAAACGTTTCCATCGTGATTCACACAGACTTTTCAGCCCCCTCTATTTTCACCCAAACTTTTACTCTCTGTCGGTTTCCCCATTTGCGTTTTTAAATACAAAATCCAGTTTTCAGAACCGTGATTGCCCGTTTTAACTCAATTGATCCGAGGTTTTAAAACGCAAACCCGAGGTTTGTCTAACAAATCAGACCCGATTCTATCTAACCCTAACCCGAAACCCACACTCAAAAAATTAAAATTGATTTAGGGGAAATCAAAAGGGGATTAGGGTTCGTCGATTTGGGGGAATCAAAAGTGGATAGATTCGGATCCGTGGAGAGGAGAATTAGACATCTTTTACTCCGACAGAGACAGAAAGGTAAGCTCTATAATTCCGAATTGGTTTCTTTGTCGAATTCTTGGGTGATTTCGTTTTTTGGTTCAAGTAGTGTCATCATTGTTGCTGGTTTCTTTTTCGAATAGGGAACAAAACAATGAGTAGTTCATCTTCAGCTCATCTGTCTAATTCTCCTCTCCACGGATCCGAATCTATCTCCTTTTGATTCCCCCAAATCGACGAACCCTAATCCCCTTTTGATTTCTCCCAAATCGATTTTAATTTTTTGAGTGTGGGTTTCGGATTAGGGTTAGACAGAATCGGGTCAAATCAGACAAACCTCGGGTTTGCGTTTTAAAACCTCGGGTCAGTTGAGTTAAAACGGGCAATCACGGTTCTGAAAACTGGATTTTGTATTTAAAAACACAAATGGGGGAACCGACATAAATTAAAAGTTTGGGTGGGAATAGAGGGGGCTGAAAAGTCTGTGTGAATCACGATGAAAACGTTTTAGTTAGGGGAAATAGGCGGGCAACCCCATTTTGAAGGATGATCTGTGTGTACGTCAAAATCTGAGCAAACTATTGTTGTTGCAAAAACTGGAGAGCACAGAAACTGAGACTACAGTTTTCGGCCTTTGGTGAGCGGATCTCATTTGAGCGATTTTGGTAGCCCAATTTCTTTCTTCTTAATATTTTTCCATTTTTTTCCTTAGTCAAAATAGAAACCTTCCGAGTTGTATCATGTTAATCTTTGACGATTTAGAGGGATAAATGAACATGTCAATGGAAATAACCGGTTGTGTATTATTAATCAAGAAAATTTTGTTTTCTCACCTAATCCAAGTTGACTTTAAGAAAAACCTAATCCAACTTGATTGATCTTCACAAAAGGAAAGAAAACTATTCTACTTGTTATCGATGATGATGGTAAACAATCGGTAATAAATAAATAAAATGTGATAAGTTGCGCATATCATATTCAGACAACGTATGTATATATTGTCAAACAATTTTCTATGTTCAAGTAGGATAATTTGGGCAACAATATGGTCTTTGACAAATTCAACAAAGAACTTTCTTTTTGGTTGGATACAAGTTGACAACTTATCCCAAACGTAAACCATCGGTAGAAAAAAGAACAGAAATTTGACAAATGAAAAACTTGTGTTAGAAACTGTCTTTCTTATTTATCTTTTTTACAAAAGGAGTTGTTGTTCTAGGAGAAAAGGAAAAGAGAAGAAGAGGATGAGATATATGACCGTTCAGATTTGAATTTAATAATTTCTGTTTTATTTTAATATATAAATATCCACGTCAATTTCTACATGATTCTCCCACTAATTGTTTTATCTTTTTAGTCTCTATCCTCTTGATCAATTCCGTCAACTAACATTACCCAAAGAGCAAAGACTTAACTCAAAAATTCGTGGGTCGTTCCAAGTCGTTTCCGCGTTCAATCCTTTTCCTTTTTGATCCTTTCTTCTTCGCATTGATTTGGTCCTCCTCTCCATTTCATTAACACCCCAATCTTCATCTTCTCCTCTCGACTCCACTTCGCTCTTCCAGGTTAGCCGCGATCTGCTCTCCCTCTCTCTCTCTCAGTTACTTTCTTCTCAATTTCAGACTTTCCTTCTTTTTCGTCATCTGGTAGATCCTGTTGATTCTTCTGTTCCCCTTCTGCTTTCCTCCTGACGATTGATTGTTGCTTAGAGAAAGTAGTAAGCGAATTTTTGTGAGCGGATTCTTCGATTGCTTACTTTTGTTCTTCATATGCTCGATTTCAGCAGTCTCTTTTTCCCCCAATTAGGTTTAAACTTGTTTATCTGAAGGAATTGTGATATACTTAGTTGGAGTAATTCATTTTTTCTGGTGTTTTGTGTTCTATACTCTTTTAAATTGTTCTTAGAAGTGAAATCATCGAATGCTACGCTTTTAAATTTGTTGAAATTCTCCTTTATCTTAACTTTTATGCTATGTCTTAGATTTGGTGAAAAGCTTTACCATCTTAAGATCGTTACTTTATTTCTCTTTGTTTAGAAGTTAGAAGAATCACAGCATCACATTCTGATTACTATTTGATTTCTGCAGGAAGTTTTATTTTTCATTTCTCTGAATCAACAAAGTTCTGTGAGAGAAAATGTTTGGTTTGAGGAAATCACCGGCGGCGGCAAAGCTTCCCAAGCATAACTCAGTTGGTCCTGGATTTCTCAACTCTACCAAGCCAAATCCTTTTGATTCAGATGATGAATCGGACGACAAACATACCCTAAACCCCTCAAAGAGGACTTCCTCTGCACCCTTTTTGGATGAAATGACAAACCCTTTTGATGGTGAGGTTAAGAAAGGACCTAGTTCATCGAAACAGTCTTTGACTTCGAACTCAAAGTACCAGTACAAGAACAACTTCCGCGATTCTGGAGGTGTTGAAAACCAGTCGGTTCAGGAGCTTGAGGGATATGCTGTGTACAAGGCTGAGGAGACGACGAAATCTGTACAGGGTTGTTTGAAGGTTGCAGAAGATATAAGGTCAGATGCTACTAGAACTTTGGTTATGTTGCATGACCAGGGCGAGCAGATCACAAGGACGCACCATAAAGCTGTTGAAATCGATCAAGATCTTAGCAGAGTAAGTTTTCCTTCTTTACTGTGTGTCCCCTGACTATAAGTTGGTTGATTGAGAATTTGAGATGCTGAATTATTTGGCTTTGGTGTTGTTAGGGTGAGAAGCTTCTTGGAAGCCTTGGAGGCATGTTTTCAAAGACTTGGAAGCCGAAGAAGACTCGTCCTATCAATGGTCCTGTGATAACTAGAGGTTTGCTTCTTCTTGGTCATTGATTCCTCAACTCATTCTCGCAGGTTTTTTACGTTTACCTAATTTCCCGTTCTGTGTATCTGCGTAGATCACTCACCAACGAGAAGAGTTAACCACTTGGAGAAAAGGGAAAAACTGGGACTGAGCCCAGCACCAAAATCACAATCAAGAACCCGAGAACCTCTCCCTGAATCAGCTGATGCCTATCAGAGAGTGGAGGTTAGGACTTCTCTTCCCTCTCTTCTTTTTTTCGTGTGTTAAAGATCCAAACCTGAGACAGTGATGAACATCGAAAGCTTTGAGTAAAAAAGTTTTGTCTTTTGGCTGTAAACTTGCTAAAGATATACTCTTTGACTACAGATGGAACAAGCAAAACAAGATGATGGGCTTTCAGATTTGAGTGATATTCTGGGGGAGCTAAAGAGCATGGCAGTCGACATGGGAAGTGAAATCGAAAAGCAGAACAAAGGACTTGATCATCTTCAGGATGATGTTGACGAACTCAACTTCAGAGTCCAACAATCTAACCAACGTGGCCGCCGTTTGCTTGGGAAGTAGATGAACAGAGTTCTATGTTCATTACACGCCTTCCTCTTTTTTTTTTTGATCTTCTTTGAACTTGTTGCTTAAAAAATTTCTACTCTAATCGTGTTATATACATTTATATCTATGCTTGTATTTGATCTTATTATGAACAACCAAAAAAACTTATTGTGCATAACATAACATGAGCAATTTTGCTGTTTTTCTCTGATTCATACAGACTTTTTTTTTTTGATCTTCTTTGAACTTGTTGCTTAAAAAATTTCTACTCTAATCGTGTTATATACATTTATATCTATGTATTTGATCTTATTATGAACAACCAAAAAAACTTATTGTGCATAACATAACATGAGCAATTTTGCTGTTTTTCTCTGATTCATACAGATATCTCCGGAAATTCTGACTATAGATGCGTTCAAATCCGGATTTGTAACCTAAAAGTATAAAGTGCTAAGACACAAGATTACAGAAACTCCAAAAAAGTTGGAACACTTGTATGCAACAACTGCATCCTCGTGTGAGATTATTAAGATGAATCAAAAAGCCAGAAACTCTTCATTCCCTTTACCAATCTATTCCTCTCAAATTATTCTCTTCAGTAACACAAATAGATTTTGAGGGTTCTGAAATGACAAACATCAACATCCACCTACCTGAGGCTTGAGTTCCATGATGTTCTTGGTCTTGGGAGGATAAGCCAAGTAAACCTTGAGCACCCTCTCTACAACCTCCAGCTGCTCTTTAGCTTCAGCATAAACCTCATTTATCTTTGATGGGTCAGTGAGATCCTTGTTCATGCGGAACCCATCCATGGTCCTTCGCTTTGTGTACTCCCTGATGTTGTAGTCAGGGTATTGACGTCCTGCTCGAAGCATGGAACGACACAGGCTCAGGACTTGACTTTTATTTACCATTTCAAGATTGGCCTTTATTGTACAAAGCCTGCGTAGATGCCATTAGAGAAGAGAAAGAGTCAAGATAAAGGCTACATACATATATTAAGGTTTATAGACAGTGGATCAAGAACATAATTACAAAGCAAAAAAGCTATTTTTATCTCAAGAAAATCTAACCAGTGAAGAGATTGTTATGCAAGATTTTGATTTGAGTAGTGCATAACGTATGAGAACCAGCTCCAATATCAGAACCAATAACCAGAAGGACATAAACGCACTTTAGGATCTAAACTTGGTCAAAATCGATAAAATTTCAGCCACAACCTAAAGACTAGAACATTTGATTCCACCGACAGATATACACCAATAAAGCATAGAATTGACGATACCGAACTCCAAATCCATATACATACCTAATTGAACGATCACAAGGAAGAGAAATTCGTGGAGCGATAGGATTAAAACGCCGGAAGCTATTAATTTCCTCGCGAGCTTGGTGGTGTTGTTGAGCTTCTCCGTTCCAAGGTGGACGATGATGATATTGGTTTGATCTAGGGCTACCCAAAATTGGAACCGGGAAAATGATCTAATAAACCGGTTTAAAATGTTAATTGGTTTGCTTCTTTCTTTCTTTGTTCAATCTAAGTAAAAAAGAACCGGTTTTAGAATGGGCCATATACTAAGGCCCGATATGTGAGAAGCCTTTCTTTAGGATGATGTATGAGCTGGAATATTCGTCGACAAATAAATTTAGTAAACAAAACCGATATTTCTCTCCGATCAAGCCTTCTTCTTCTTCGTCAGAGAATTCGATTCTATCTCCACGAAAAAACCCTAGTGCAAACTCAATATCCCTCAGCGAGAAGAAAATCTGCAATCCCGAGTTTGGTTTCACCATTTCTCTTTCTCTCTCTCCTCGCTGGGTACGGTACGAGCCTCTTACGACTTTCTCGATCCTTGTTTTCGTCGAATCAGTTTGCCTGGAACTCCTCGATTGTTGTTAATCCATTTTTGAAATTGATCTGTTTTTTTGCTTAGTTTTGGTTGAATTTGTTCTGATTTGTGTGAAATTAGAAGCTTTTTGGAGGGCTTGATTGGTGATGAACGTTAGCTCTTGATTCGATTGATTTGATTGGTGATCAACGTTAGTTCTCTTGATTCGACTGATTTGTCTTGTGAGGGTTTTGTGTCTAATTCGATCGCCTCGTTTACAGAGTTTTTAATACCTGAGAATCCTACGGCCATTTCTAAAGACTATAAGCGTGTTGTGATTGGATTTTGGTGTTTGTACGCTACCTGAATTAAATAATGAAAACTCTACAATAGCTGAAGTTGAACGAATTTGGGACTGTTTCACTGTTCTTATCTTTTTCATCTGGCTTCACTAATTTGGTTTTCTTCTCCTTCTTTTGTTGGCAGATATTGAGTGTTTGAGCCTAAAGTTCCCATCAACTACTTTCTTGGCTAAAGTTCTCAGTCTCGATGTGGTTGTGCTCTGCTAGGATCCTCAATAATCATTAGGCTTCTAACCCTTTCAAAGTGATGCTCATTTCCTCTTCCCTGTCTATGGCGTTGTCTGTGATCCCTCAAAAGCTTAGTGTCTTTGGCCCTGTGTTGAATCCCTCTTTCCCTTACTGCATTGCCAATTACTTTGTTGCCTCTCCATAATTTAGTTGCTCCGTTTCCAACTGAATTACATAAGTCTTCCTCCTTCCTGCTTCTGTGTGTTTTCTGGATATTGCTGCGTGTCTCTAGCCAAAAGTAGTACCTGCTTGCGAGTTCTTGAGGAAATCTTCTTTGGTTATAAGTCGTCATCCTACTTTCGTAGCTACTTCTTGTTAAACTTCAGCTCAGACCCGAAATGATCCAAGAACAGCCGGTTGTATTCTCTCTCCGGCGTAACTCATTCAGACGCAGATCCTCAAATGTGGACGACAGAGGCTGGACTCCGCTCCACATCAAAGCCAGGAAAGGCGATCTGAAATCCGTCAAACAGCTTCTCGACCAAGGCTCTGACGTGAACGCTCTAGCATGGGGACCCAAATCAAAAGGAGTTAGCCCGCTTCACCTTGCGGCTGAGGGAGGTCACATAGAGGTCATGGACTTGCTCCTCGAGCGTGGGGCCAACATCGATGCCAGAACCTGGGGCTCCTGCGGGTGGACACCTCTCCATGCTGCGGCCAAAGAGCGGAAGAGAGAAGCGGTGAAGTTTCTGGTGGAGAATGGTGCGTTCTTGCCGGATGAGATTACTGATACCAGGTTTAATCCTCCGGTGCATTACTGTCACGGACTGGAATGGGCGTACGAGGAGTTGAAGAAGCTTAACAGCGAGTCTTCTTCATCTGGTGGAGACACATCTTGCAGTTCTGAGGACTGATCTGCTTCTTGTTGTTTTTTTGCTCTCTTTATCAAACTTAAGAATATTGTGGTTTTTATTTGATCTTTTGGCTATATGAAACATTGAAACTGTGTGTTTGTCATACATTTGATCTTCTATTATAATATTTTTCGTTTCAGTTTGAGAACCTAGCCGACTTTGATATAATGAACTGATTTTGGTTCAATCAAATATGAGTAAACCGGTGTTGATCACACTGAAGGAAATTAATCTAACCGTGTTTTGTTTCTCTACTAAACCGAATGTTCATGTTCAAAGAGTGTTCAATGGCTAAATCCTAATGGCCTTTAATGACATCACTATTTTTCATTTGTCATGTTTAACACTACATGTAATGTAACTACTTAATTGGGGAAAAATAACCATAACCGATTTGTCTACATACAATTTCCGCCGGTTATATTTAGAAAACGACGTTGTTAACATAAAATGACTTAAAAATATACCCAACAATGTTAATTCATTGGTGAATTTGTCATTTTACAGTTTACATAACACTAAACCGGACACGGTTGATACAAAACCAATAATCTGGCACGAACCGATGAGAATTTAACCACCGCACCCGGATCGCTACCCAGACCCGTCGGTGAAATGCGGGTTTGAAAACACGTATTCGAATCTCAGGAGGTAGAACAAAAATGGATTTTTTAATTTCGCTCGTCTCTTAGATCCGTTTGTTCTCTTTCACTCTGCCTGTTGAGCAAAAGTATGGCTTCTCGCTGTGAGCTTCTTCTGATCTGCATCTTCTCTCTCTTCTTTGCTCTTGCTCACTCCAAGACGTTGAAGCGAGATGGTAAATTCTGCTTAACAACCGTCTGATTTTGTGTTCATGGATCTTCCATTGATTGTTTTCTATAGCTCTTAATAGATTTGGAAGATACCCATTATCGAGATTCGTTATATCTCTTATCAATTTTCATGATTTAGCATGCAATTTCGAGATTTTCTCTTAAAAAAATATTTCTAATCTGAGCTCAGCTCAGCTGAAACTTAGAGAATTTGTGTGAACAATGAACAGATCTGATAATCTCAGTGATTTGATTGGCTTCTGCACAGTGAAAGCTTTGAATGAAATCAAAGCGTCTTTGGGATGGAGAGTGGTTTATTCATGGGTTGGTGATGATCCTTGTGGAGATGGAGATCTTCCACCTTGGTCTGGTGTCACCTGCTCTACACAAGGAGACTATAGGGTTGTCACAGAACTGTAAGTCTAATTTCTTCTGATATTTTGGTGTTTGAATTTGATTTGTTTGCTTGACTGAGCTTTTCCTCTTTGATCAAATCTGATTCGCAGAGAAGTTTATGCGGTTTCGATTGTTGGACCTTTCCCTATTGCAGTAACAAACCTTTTGGATTTGACTAGACTGTAAGTTGCTTCCTAAAACCTGCCATTTTGGTAGATTTATGTGAGAACTCGTTTGATTTATCGATTTTGGCAACCAGGTTTTGTGAAATGAAGATCATTGTAGTACAATAGAGAGATGCCTGAGAATTCTTCAGTGCTTTTTGCTGTTCTGAGATAGTTACATACACTGAAAATGGTTTTTGGTTTGTTTGGTTTTCTCAGGGATCTACACAACAACAAGCTAACCGGTCCAATCCCTCCACAAATTGGGCGACTGAAACGGCTGAAAGTACTGTATGTTCTTTTTTTTTCCTTCAGTTTATTGTTCTTAGACCAATCTCAGGACAGGATTCAATACAGTATCGAATTTGTACTAAGAAATTATGTGACAGGATTGTGTTATTTGTATCAATTTTTATAGATGCTTAGCCTAACCATTAACTATTGTTGTTGTTACCATTAGAAACCTGAGGTGGAATAAACTACAAGATGTGATTCCCCCTGAGATTGGGGAGCTGAAGAGACTAACACATTTGTGAGTGCCTTTGTGTTGTTTCTTGTTTAGCTTCTGATGATTGTCCCATTTTGTTGAAATGAAATCATGATGTTCTATCTTCCCCATTGATATGAAAGGTACTTGAGCTTCAATAGTTTCAAGGGAGAAATTCCAAAAGAACTGGCTCTTCTTCCCGAGCTTCGTTATCTCTATCTTCAAGAAAATCGTCTAATTGGTAGAATTCCTGCAGAACTAGGGACGCTGCAAAGCCTCCGCCACCTGTAAACACCAAATCCCATCTTTCTACTTACAGTTTGGGTCTTTTGTCATACATTTTACTGAGATTTTGTTTGGGTTCAGAGATGTTGGTAACAACCATTTGGTGGGAACTATAAGGGAGCTCATCCGTTTTGATGGAAGTTTCCCATCTCTTCGCAACCTGTAAGCATCTCTCTGGAATCTGCATCTAGCTTCCGTGTGATATAATGCGTCACAGTATATGCAAGCAATGCTTTCTCTTATGAACATCTCGATTCTTTAGGTACTTGAATAATAACTATTTGAGTGGAGGCATCCCAGCTCAGCTATCGAATCTTACAAACTTAGAGATTGTGTAAGCGTTCTACACTGCACGGTTCTCTAACTCATCAAACCGTATCGGGATATCTCTGACCTCGGTTTAATTTGGTTTTGTAGGTACCTGTCTTACAATAAATTCATCGGAAACATTCCTTTTGCCATTGCTCATATTCCTAAACTGACATACCTGTGAGGCTTTGTCTCTGATTTGCTTACTACTATCTAAAAACATTATGCAATTTCTCATGTGATCTTGATGTTTGATGGAAACCAGGTACCTTGATCACAACCAATTTACTGGGAGAATCCCAGACGCATTCTACAAGCACCCATTCCTTAAAGAAATGTGAGTTCTCACGGTTTTGTAAAATCCATCTGGACGAGTTTATGACTAGTTTTTAAGGTTTTTCTTCTTCAGTCTTCTGACAAAAAGGAGACTTGCTTCGGTTTTGCAGGTACGTTGAAGGTAACATGTTCAAGACAGGTGTGAACCCTATAGGTACCCACAAAGTTCTTGAAGTTTCTGATTCCGATTTTGTGGTGTGATGGGATAGAAGATTCTTGAAAGTTCTAGAGAAAACGTCTCTGAACTACCTAGAAATGGTTACACTATAGTTCTCTTCATTACTGTTATTTGTTTTGTATGGTCTTGATCGTTGCAAATGGAAGAACTCATAGACTACAAAAGTTTATCTTCACATTGTATAGGCAGTCTAATCTATATCTCTCCTTTATCAAATGTTGAAAGCTGGATTGGAGTAAACCACTTGCCAATATAGATACATTTACACAACCTGTTATTCAAAGTTTCATTTTTACTAAAAAGAAAACAGAACATTTTATCGTGTTCATGATGAACAAGCAGGAGCATCAAAGGTAGGCAACACAATGAAAGAGATGGACAACGGATTGATATAAACTGGAGATTTACAACTGTGGCGGACCGGCTCAAGGTTTGGGATATCTCCGGTGGCCGTTGGTTCCAAAGGTTTACCGTTCAAGAGCATTATCTTGCTGCGCAAGTCACCGTCTTTAGGACTCAAGTGGTACTCTTCTCTGTTCAAATATCCATCCGAAGCTTTGTTTCCGACCCAAGAAAACTTGCTCTTGATTGTTTCCCATATAGATTTCCTCTTCATCGAATCTGCATGCAAAATCACCTTCACACCATTGCTGACTCCGACTGTAAACGTCGTATGCTTACTCAGATTGATCAGAAGAATCGTTATACCCGCCTGATATGATACATTCCATGGTTACAAACGAAAAGAGAGAGGAGGATTAACAGACAGATATATATATATACACTCACTCTTCCTTTGGAGCAATGAACGTAAACCCGTAGATACTCCGAGGCATTTGTCTGAACGCCAAGAACGCCTTTACCCATCAAACGATGCCAAAGAAGCGCACTGGTCGCACAGAAAAAAAGAATCGTTTGCTTTGTTCAAGATCAAGAAGTTTATGTTATGACTCATGTTGGTTTTGATGAACTTGCCTGTAGTAATCTGGATTGGGAACAAACGTTTCCTTTTCGAGCAGACCGTAGAAACCTCCAACCAAAGCTTGTCTACAGTATACTTTGGTGTTTTGCTTAGCTGACATACCGAACTGATCTAGATACCTAGGAAAGATCAGTCTTTGTCAATCATCACAGAAACGGAGCAAATATAGAGAAATGTTGGTCAATCATCATAGAAACCGAGCAAAAATCAAGAAATCTGAATGTGGGATTTGGTTTGTTTCTTACCAGAAGCTGTTAATAAATGTCTCGGAAACCTGTCGGCCACCGCTGTTATAGGCTCCACCGGCTTCTCCAACCCAAGCAGCAGCCCAAGGTCCATGTTCTTGAATCGTTCTCTTCACATTCTCAAACGTTCCCGAAATCTCGCTTAAGTAACTTGGATCTAGTATCCTATTCACTAGCTCAGGATCATTCCCTGTAAGATTCACACTCATCATTGTGTAGGAATGCTACGAAGAGAATCTCTGATTTATCTTTATCATGCTTATGCACACACCTGGACCAAGATTGTAAATATGATGAGTCATGACATCAAGAACACCAGGTCCAGAGATCCGAAGAAGATCCGAGTACCATTTTTCTTCATAGAATCCTCCTGGAGCTAGCACCAAAGGCTTGGTACGAGAGTTCTTGTAAACGTTCTTGATTACATCTTTGAGCACAATCAAGTCTTTCCCGTAAAGCTCTACACTCACGCTTGCACCAATCCCAGTTCCACTAAGCTCATTACCTAAGTCGAGAACAGGAAACAAAGAAAGCTAAACCAAAGAGCAGGAAAAAATCAAAAACAGAACAGACAGAAAAAAGAGAGGCCTAAGTTTCTATAAATATACCAAACTCCCAGGAGTCTATAGCGTAACCCTTTGAGACAGTGTAGTTCATGAAATCCTGAGTGTTGATATGATCCCAATCTCCTCCCCACGCATTTCCACTGAGTTTGTTTCTCCCGTAGAGCGCATTCAAACCGAAAGTCACAATAGCTCTGCGGAAAATTAGAGTTACATCATTGTGGATTCTGCACATAGTACAACTATATATACCAAGGATTATATATATATACTAACCCAGTGGCGTTGAAGAAACGGTTAAGTTCGTCCCAGCGATTCATATACAAACATCCTTCAGAGAAACCGAACAATCCGTCATCAGTCTTCTTGAATTCACTACAAGGAGTCTTCAAGTCTCCCACGTCGTAGATCACTTGATCTTGCAAGGAACCACCTAGTCTTATCCTCAGCGTCTTAAAAGCTATAGCAACAATCCAGAGAATCTCTTATTCGTGATTAAGTTTCAGCGTAAAGTATATGGAAAGAACGAGCAAAAACATGTACCTTTAATAGCTTTAGCAAGCAGAGGAGAAGCCAAGTTCTGAAATTATTCCAAAAGATTGGTCATTAGCTAAACGATGAAGTTATTGTGAGGGTCAAAGATCAAAGTTGGGTTATATTATATACCAAATTGATGAGAGATGCGTAACCCCAAGGACACTGATCATAGTTGCATTTTTCAGGTGGCCACCAATCAAGCGTTGCGCAGACAAAGTTCTCATCGATCTCGGCGATTCGATGTGCACCGTCTATAACAATGGTGGTTTGCTCCATGTTGCTAAAACTAAGCGGAAGTAGAAGTAAACAACTCAAGAACACAAGGAAACAAACGTTGAAGCCCATTTTGGTTTGTTTGTGCCTCACGTCTTGAACGGTTGATCTGTTAGAGAACAACGAAAAGTGAGTTTTCAGAGAAAACAAGAACAAAGATCAGTTGAGAAAGAGTAAGAACTAAGAACTCTAACAACATAAATCAAGAAAATGAAAAGTATGACTCATAAAAATACAGAGGAAGCAGAGCAGGAACAGAACTCAACCTTGCTTACTAGAATTGGCAAATGATTACAGATAAATTACGGAAATTATTAAGAAACATTCTATAGAGATGAACCATTAAGAAAACAAATATTGGAGGGCTTGTTCAATGGTGTAACTGGTCTCTTAAAAGACCAATCCAATATTTTGTAGTTGAAAAGTAAACCTTGTTATATTAGTTTTTGAGTTTTGTATGGATGTGGTTACTTCATTTGTGATATTTTGGTGAATTTCCAAGATTTCATTATGTGGTATATTTCGCATAGATTCTCTCTAACCAGCTATACTTCAAAATATTATTGTCTTAAGATACGCAAAGCCAAGACTAGAGAGAGCATTAGTTGACTTTTGCCTGCTGATTTAAATTTTGATCGTTGATATTTAATTGAATAATGAGATCGTCTCTGAAATTTAAATTTCGATCGTTTGTTTCTGCCTATGAATGGGTACAAAAGACTCAAAAGGCAAGTTGGCCCCCGATGGACACAGTCACTTTCAAGTCCGTCTTAATTTTAGTCTCTTAATCGGAGTTAGTGAATTTTAATAATCTTGGAGCTCGAAGACATTTTATAAGTCTGATTAAGATAAAAAGCAAAATCAAACTAAAAAACTCAGAATATAAACTGACCTTAGAATCCAGCATCCATGGAGAAAAAACAAGAGCAGGTGATGTTGTTCTTGACGTCGACAACACTTCATCAAAGTCTCGCCATCATCTATGGGGTTATAATTGCCTTTCATAAAGCGTGCTCAAGCTATTATCTACTTAAACCGTTTCATACCGAACCGAAATTGAATTTGAAAACCGAAAATTAAAAAGAAAACCAATGCATCTCACTTTTTATTGGACCTGGCATTCTGACAGAATCTAAGATTGGTGTGGTACATTGCCAAAAATAACATTATTCTTTACAAAGTGCAAAAGGACAAAATTAAGGTATTGAATCCTCGGAAAGCTTGTATGTCATAATCATGTAACACAAGTACAAGTCAGTTCATTTCCTATATTAATTATTTTCCCCTTTCGTCCGTACACATAAGTAACATACAGTATTAAACATGTATCTAGGATAATTAACTTTTGAGATTTAGCAGTGATTTCAGATTGTTAATATATTTCATGCGGATATATAGAATTTAATGGCGTTTTAAACAACACAGATTTTTATTAAGGGGAGTTTTTTGGCATCAACTCCAAGTATCAGTTTTTCTTAATCTGAATTAAAAAATTAGACGAAACATAAAATAGTAGTTGAGCCAAAGTAACTTATATTATAAGAAGAGATTATTATTATAAAATCTATGTATATCCCTCTCTCATAAGACTCCTCCCTCCAAAGGAAGATTTCTTCCCCACTCTGTGTTTTTTGTGTGTTTTCCTTACCTAACAAGAAAATCTACCTTTCTTCTTTCATCAACTCCAAGTTAATTAGAGAATCTACCCTAATCTTCTGGAATACTATATATATATATAGATATATATTTTTTTTTCTCATATATTCAGCCGGTTTGTTGGTCTTCTTCTGTTACAATTCTCAGAGCATTAGGGTACAATTTATCTGGCAGCAATCTAAAGGTATCAATTTTCTGAATTCTGGATCATCTTTTTTTTTTTTTTTGCGTTTTTGGTTAGGTTTGTATCTAAAACTGTTGGTAGGGTTTTAAAGCGTGTTGAGTAGTTTCTTGAGGTAGTGTAGAATTAGGTCATTGTCCTCCGATCTCGATCAGAACTCAGTTTTTTTTTTAAAACATCGTTTTGTATACAACTGACTAATTTTCGTAACGGGTCACGATCAAATTTCAGTTTTGTCTTTTACGTATTTGATGTGATTGATGATTAACGAGTAAAACACATATATTTGATTGAGACTCTCAAAGTCAACAATTTGTCCTTCTTTGAATGTAGAAATTTCTTCATTTAACCTTATATTCTTGATGTTGAAATAAAGAATAATGTTGAGACGTTGCTGGTGATCTTCGTTTACAGATTTTTCTTTAATGATGTCAAACTCTATAATCTGATCCGATCAAATTCTATCATGTTTGGTTGCATCAGTTTTTGTCTCTGGATTTGCAATGGCTGAGGAAAACAATTCAGATGTCAAAGAGGTTGAGAAGTGTGTCGGCACAAATCCTCCAGTGATGTCCGAAGAAGAGATTGACAAGTGTGTCGAACCAAATACTCCGGTGATGTCTGAAGAAGGATCTGTGGGAACAGTAATTATAAAGGATGTGGAAGATGTTACATCTGTGGTGTCATCAAAGGGTCAAGAAGAGTGTACATCAGAGACTAATGAAGTGCCGCCCAAGCCACAAGTTGCAAATGTGAGACGACATTCGACCGGAACGATTGGTACACGAGCTGGTAAACTTCAGGTTCAGTCTCGTTACCGAGGGAATCATCATGTGCCTTCGAGACATGAACACTGTAAACACGGCGGGAACAAGAGGTGTGATGGTCAAGATAATGCGGTGAAAGTGAAACCATGGAAGATGGCGAGGAGGAAGAGTGTTGATGAAGTCTCTAAAGTGGTAAAGGTTGAGACTTCAAGTTTGACTAGGAAGTCCTTGGGAAGTGTGACTAGACAGATTCCGGTCATTACCAAACCGGAGAGTTCTCAGGCTGGAAAGAGAGATGTCTTGGCTGTGAAGAAAAAACCATGTGCTTCTGTGAAATCAGAGTCGTCTAGCGTTAAAGATGAAAGTGAGATGGCGAAAGAAACTAGGAAGAAGAAAGAAACTCAGAGTGGTTCTAAAAATGTGTCTGGCTTGAGGAATGAGAAGTCAAATTCTGCTGTGAAGAAAGTCTCAAGGATAAGTGACGGTGAAAGTTCTAAAGTCTCTGCTCCAAAGAATAAGGAGAAGGCAATTAGCGGTGAAGATGTAAAAGAGAAGACTGTGTGTGTTGTTGAATCTAGCGTCAAAGGTGTTAAGAGCGAGAAGCAGCCAACAACCATGAGAAGTGGACATAAAAGCTTGAATGGTTCTAAACAGATTCCTGGTACAATCAGTAGTGGTTTGACTAAGAAGAAGGAAAGTGTTGCTGAAGATCTTAAAGGGATAAATACAAAGCCTGAGAAGAAGATTAGGGCTAAGAAGACAGGAGTAAAAGTGACTACACCTAAGCAGCTGAGTTTCAAGAAAGGAAAGACTCTTGAGCTGAAACCTGAGAGTTCATCTCCGAGATGGCACAAGTTCAGAAGGAGGGCTGTGCAAGAACAAAAACCCCAAACCGAAGGGAGGAAGAAGGTTCTGAAAGAAGTTGTTGTGACGAAAAGTGATGCTTGTGAAGGAAGTAAACGTGCCAAGGTTGTTCTAAAGCATAGAAAAGTAGAAGGGAAGAAGAAGATGGTAACACTGTTCAACAGTGTGATTGAGGAGACGTATAATAAGTTGACAAAAGTGAGGAAACACAAAGTGAAAGCTCTTATTGGTGCTTTTGAAACTGTTATCTCTCTTCAGGATGCCAAGACAAAACCTCAGAGCAAGGCCACAACATCTGCGTCTCAGGTTAGTCCTTTAAGTTCCGAACAGTGAACAAAGGAACATAAAACTTATTTCTGTGCATATGATCTTTATAACTCTGACAACATATTTTAAGAGAAACATAGATAATTGTCTTTATATGTCTTCTTTGACAATTACTGAATTTCAGCTTTCAAGTTTTATCTGCTAGTCTTTTTTTTTTACATACTCAAAAACATTCTTTGTCTACAATTACGATACAAGGATCTTTCAAGCTCAGTAACACTTAGCTCTCGAGACTAATCTCTTTTCTCGTGATTCGAAGAACTTGAGGGCATGCCCATATTTACCTTTGTAGTCTGATCAGACTGTTGTCTATAGATCGCTGCAGCCATTTTGTTATACATATCCATATTCATTGTCTGCAGCAGAACATGACCAACAAACAATGAAGCCAAGAGTTTGTAAATCTGAATTTTTGTTTTTTAATCGGAAACAGTTTAAGCGGTTTTCACCTGTGCGAGGAAAACGCTGTAGGGATCAGTTAAAGCGGCGGAAGAAGCATTGGTGCAGTCTCTGTTGACCATCAATGGTGGTGGAGGAGGAGGAGGAGGAACTAAACCTCCATAACCATTGCCACCGCCTCCCATTCCCATTCTCGCCATTGTTGCAAGTAAAGACATCTGAAACTGTTGTTGTTGTTGTTGCTGCTGCTGTTGCTGTTGTTGTTGCTGTTGGTGTTGGATGCTGAGAACTGATTGTGGTGGAGGTAGTTGTGGCATCATCATCTGTTGTGGCAAGTTGGCTCTTAAGCTCATAAACTGAACTTGAGCTTGAAGCTGTTTCAAGTGTTCGATTACATCGTCCAAGATCGACACTTTATCTGCTTTACTTGCAGTAGGAAGCAGCTTCTGAAGTGTTCTCATCCTCTGGTTTATCTTATCACGCCGTCTCTGCATCCAAGAAAGAGTCAGTTTCGATTTCAGTTAGCAAAAGAAAATATCCTTCTTTTTTGTTGTTATTACCCTTTCGGACTCGTTGTGAATCGCTGCTGCTCTTCCTCGTCTTCCATTAGATCTCCCTGCTTCTCCTCTCGTTTCTTGTTCATCTCCTTCAGTGTCTTGAGTTTCCTGTTTAAGTCCTCTTTTGGTTATTTCTCAAGTCATCTTTCAGTTAAAAATTGTATTTCTTGTTAGTTCTCTTACCGATCCAGAGAGGAAACAGTCTCTGTCTCCGGTTTTAGCTGTCTTCAAGCTCCGACCAGATTCAAAAGACGCCCAAGACATATTAGTACCACTCGCACTTGCTGTTACGCTGTGACCAACTCTATGGCTCTCTTCTTGAACAGCGAACCAACGGTCCATTTCTTGAGGATGGCCGCGTTTTCTTGAGCAAGATCCGTTCTTGCTTTCAGAATTGTGGTTTGGACCAACCTGGCTCGGCAGCTGTAGTTTGCTTGGCTGTAGAACCGCCTGGTGGACCACAGACTCCAAAGTCTCACACCCGTTGAGAGTTTGAGTCCATACCGGATTAGCCGAGGGGGTTGGTTCGACTTCTTGGCCTAGACCATGGACCGTTAGCTGCCCATTTTCCCATGTGAGCTCTTTCACTCCGTAATTTGACCTGAGTCACCCAAAAGAAAGAAAACATTGCTTTTGTGTTAAGAGAGAAAGAGAGAGTAACAAGACAGAAGCGTTGTCACTTTTTCTGGTGTAAACAGAGAAGAAGAGTTTTTATCAGAAACAGAGAGGATACATGTGTTGTTACTTAGGCCGCACGTTTGCACAAGAATAAACTGACAATTAAGCTTTTTTTCTTTTTCTTTGGCCCTTGTTCTCTCTTTCTTCTTGCTTGAAAATAATTGTAATCTTCTTTCTTCTTTGTTTTTTCAAACTCTTGACAATCACAGCGACAACTCATGCAATGTATCTGTCTTTGATCCATGTATTGAAGTTGTAATAATAAAGAGCCTCTCTTTCTCTCTCTCTTCTCGTTTCCTCTCTCTCCCCCTAAAATGGTCCCTGCAAAACGTCAAATGGTTTTTATGTGGAGGAAGAAGCACATGTGTGGCAATGGATTCTTGTTTTCTGCCTCTCAAATCCAGAATCCTCTCTCTCCTGCCCAAATATCCAATAAATGAAAGAAGGGTGTTTTCGTCATTTACTCTATCGACTGATTTCCTCTGAAATGCCATTATTTGCAATTTTGCATGCATTTGACCATTCTGTAGACAAGGAAAGCGTGTGGATTCAATTCATATCACCGATTAGGAAAGAAACACATTTCTAGTTTTCTACTAATATACTGTAGCATAATTATATTTTTTCCTCGAATGTTATATTTCATCTTTTATATTTATGTAGAGTTGAAATATATATATAGTTCCATTTTAAGATGCATTAAATAATAGAAGACAAGATATATTTATTGGAGTAAACACGTAAGAATCCGAAACTATAGTTTGGTATTGGAATGTCAAAATGAGAGTGAGATGTGAGGTTGATGGGAACAACAAGTCCATTTGATACAAGTTGCTGAGGAATAAATCAATATGTTCTCACTTCTTAGCCTCTTTTCATCTATTCTTAGCCGCTTTTAATCTAATTCTTCCTCTTTACGTCCACCACATTCTTCTCTCATCTCACCACAATATACATGGGTTATTCAGGATTTGATTCATATGAAAAAAAATGCCTTACGTCTTTGGTGGAACAAACATTATACATATGAATTATGTGATGTTTGAGTTAGAAAAAAATTGAAAGAAAGCCTATATGTAAAGTTTATTGAAAAGGATAATTACGAGATAAACCTTTGTAATGTAAAACCGGAGAGACTTCCCAATCATTTGGTGTCACATCAGAATCTTAAGTGATTTCACCCAGACCCGCTCGAGTTACGGCCGACAGCTTAACTGATGTCGTCATTATGACACGCGTGTAGATCCTATTGGATTGTTTATTTGGGACCCAGTGGTGATCTGTGAAGTTGAGCCAATCAACTTCTCGCATTAGATTCTTGACAGCGAATCCTAACGCTCCTCAGAGTTTATCTCTTCATCATATATAGTCTCTCTCTCTCTTTTCAAACTCTCTTCTCTTCACATCAATGATTTTTCTGTTATAATTTATGATAAATCTTTCTTTTCACCATTGCAATTCTAGGGGATCACTGCATTAAGACTATAATGATCCGAGTGATCTTATGTAGAGTAGATAAATTTCAAATTGAAAACTCTTCTAGAAAAAACATGTAATACATATTTGTTGGACTTTTTCAATTGTACTATATATTTAATTTGAATTGGCCATCATTTTTCACGAAACGCGGATTCCTAGCTAGCATCTGAGCAGTGAACAAGCTAAGAATTTTACGTCATATATTGAGAGAAGAGAACACGGCAAAATCATTAATAAATAAAAATAAAAGTTGTCAAAAATCTAACTGATAGAGAATTGTACAGCGACAATATTGCAAATTTCCAAATAAGAAGAGGGAATAGTAAATGCGAATGGTCCTGGCCACCACATAGAGCAGTTGCCGCTCTTACCAATGGAGAAATAAACTTCGGGCAAGAGAGAAGCTTTGGCTGGACCAAATAATGCATCATTTGGCTTCGAGAGCATATCGCTAAATCGAGTTATCGATCTATCAAAATCCTTTTTGGTCCCCTTTTTTGGTGTTTACTCGTCTTGCTATAATATTAATACATTTCATGTGTGAAATAGGGTAGAGAAAGCGTGTAAACATTGACTATCACATCAACATTTGAATATTTTTTCTCAAGCATTTGTCGATAATGGTGTTCAAAAGACTTATTCATAACTTTATTTATGACTTCATTCTATCGCGAGTTTCTCGATTTTGTTTCATAGGCCCTCACAGTCATAATTAGTAGATATTGTTTTGATTTTAGTAACACCGAAAGCAGAAATAATTGATAGGAACTTTGCTAGTTCGACGCATTTTCTTTACTTTTCCATGAACTTGATCTTCTTTGCTCCTCCTCTTCTCCTCAAGCTGTTTCTTGGCTCCATCAGCAATTAGTTGGATCCTTGCTAATTTTGACTTATAATGTTGATTATTTATTTCTTTTCTCTTCTCCAATTCACTCTTTAGTACATAAAAAACAAAACAAAATATTAGTCTCCGCACATTTAAAAGATTTTTAGCGATCAAACAGAAAAATAACCTTTCTTTTCTCCATTTTGAGTTTAGCTGCTAATTTTCTCTCATTTTCCCAAGCCACAATTTCAGCTTTCATTTTATCATACCTTCAAGCACAAATTACTTTTTAGATAAATAATAACAAATTGTATAATTTTAATTAACTAAGAATGAAATCTGACCTTAATCTAATTTTGTTGATTTGAGATTTTTCCCAAGAATCTGCTTTACTTGGTACTGAAGCAAGTCCAGATGTTCTAGATGATGAGCCAGTTTCTTGTGCTTGACGGTTATCTAGTGTAAACTCTAATGGGTTTTTTCTGAAACTAGCTTCTGCAAAAAAAAAAAAAAAAAAAAAAAAAAAAAAAAAAAAACATTTGTAACAAAATAAATGTTTGATTCCAAATATGAAGGTAGTAGTCATTTAGCTATTTATTTTGCTTAATAATTACCTCCAATTTTCACCTCTTGAGTATATGATTTGTTTAATCTCTTCCCTTCGGTTTTAGGTATTATCATATTGGCTTTTTTTGTCTGCGACCTTTTGATTTGTTCTCTTATTCTTTTCAACTTTTCTTCATAAGCTTCTTCCATTGATTTAATGAAGAACGCAGCAGCCGCAACAGATGCTGCGAATTCGCTTTCTTTCTCGTTGTAGTAATCATTTTTCTCGTACCAATACGATTGGTTCTTCAGCCAATTTAGTGCTGGATTATCTTGGATTTGTTATTAAAGAAAGCAAAAATTTATCATATACAGTATTTTCAGAAATTTTTGGGAAAAGATACGTTAAACAAGTGAGATTTACCGGTTATGGCCAAGTCTGGTAGCGTTGGCAAATCCGTTTGTTTGTTCTCAGAAATCGAAACCCTATAAAGATCAATAAAAATAGGTATCTTTCCACAAGAGTTTTTTTTTTGTGATATAATGCGATTAGTCTTATCAAATACTACTATATCTACACGGTTAATTTAATAAAATGGAGATTTGGACGTGTACCTTCTTCTTCCTCTTTGCTTGACTAAATTATCCATTTGATTTTCCCAAGAGACTCCAATATTGTTTGAGTTTCATATATGCTCTTAAACCAAAAGATGTCTGTCTTATATTCTCTTGGATATCACAAATAGAGAGGAGATGTGTTGATTTTGTCTTGAAGCAAAAAAAACAAGAAATATATAAATAAGCTAAATTCGTATTCCACTGTACAGGAACATGCCAAGTATCAACACATGTGATTTCATATATATGCCATTCTTCATGTACATATATATTTAGTCAGATAATAGCAAAATAAAAGCCATCGTTTCTTTACTATTAATATTGGTGATTGTTATCACTTAAAGAGATGGAAAACGTATTTAAAATTAAGGAATTAGATTTTAAACGGACGATGAAATGTATAAGTTCGACTTTCGGACTGCATTTCTTTTATAAAGACTTTTATTTTCTCTATTTGGTCAACTAGGGGTTTTCTATTTATAGCCACAAGAGAAGAAAAAAAAATCAAAGCCCATCAAGAAAACATTACAAAGCCTACCATAGGCCTAATCGTTTCTTTGAGCAGATTAAACCGAGTAAAGGGAAACAGAAAAGTGAACGAAACGGACTAATCTTCAGTTACCAACAGATTAAGGGATTACAGAGAAAAAATAATAATTTTGTTTAAAGCAATAGAAAACATGAGATCCGTTAACTAAAAAAAAAAAAAAAAAAAAAAAGCAAATAGCCACCTAAAGAAGCTTAGAAGTTAGAACCACACGATGTACATTTTTTTTGGCTCAACTTGCTAAATTACTTATTTATCGACCATGTTTTCCTCGTTTTTGCATGTTTCCGTCCTTTTCCTCTTTTTTTTTTATCTCTTTTTCAAATTCTGTAAAAAAAAATCTACAGAATTTGGATTGCCTCATAAGGATGATCGAATACTTCAACGAAATAGTAATTTACATACTTCGTATTCCTATTCGTGTTACCGAAATATGTGAGTTGTCCATATGTTTGGCTTCCCACATGAATCACGTCTAGAGTAGGTATGGCGCACTAAACATCTATAACTCGCCATCGACTAACGTTTTAGAAATAATATTTGAATTTTTGAATAGTGAAAATTGAAGAGGTCCACCAAAATCACTTGGCCATGTTTCTTTTCGATTTGTGTTGCTCAACAACTGATTTCTTCTTCTGCAAAGATCCATAAGCTTTGTTACCGTTACATACCACTCGTTACACTGTGACTGCAGTCACCATTCAACCAGTAATAATATCAATTATTTTGTTGATGTTTGTCCGTATTAGCGCATTTTTGTTTGTGTCCACCTGATGATTAAAGCGATGACATTCACCCTCACACCAATCATTCTGTCCCTTCCCGTCTTCACGACACATTTACACATATAGTAACAACTACAGAAACTATTTCGTCGGCAAACAAAATTATTTAAAAATTTAGAACGGAAACGTAAACTAATCCCAAAGCGAAATTATTCATTATGCATATACCTCAGCGATATGATTTGATGCGAGATTTTGTGTTATAGTATACAAAATATGTTGATAATAGCTCTAAGTTGTAACAAACAGATCTTTATTCTCTTTACTTGGGGAAAAGAATATTATTAACATGAAAATTTAGTAAGACAGTTAGGCTATGATCGGTGTCACTATATTCAGCAGAAAACCAATTACTCTGAGATCTGCGTTTATTTCAGCAGTGGAGTTGAAATGTATATAATCTTTTTTTATCCTTTTTACGCTGGTAATGGTAACTGTTCATAACAAGACAAAAGGATTTGCTTTTTTCCTAATGGTTTTCAAAGGATAAGAGGGGAAAATACTGCTCTAGTTTCAACGTTTTTTTTTCACTAGTTTCAATTTTAACAATTTTCATTACTCTACAACTTTCCCATTCACACCCTTAGAGTAATTTTTACAACATTCAAATGCGGAAAGCAACGCTGTAAGAAAGACTATTGATTTATGAGGAAAATTAGTGTTGTAGAACATAAGTTTCGAACTAGTATCCTTTTTGACTAAACTACTCTTTCTAAGGAATAATTTATTCCACATTAGTGTGTTCTTATAGTTAGTAGTTTTATGGGAATGTTATAACTAAAGTATTTGGTAACCAATAAACTAAGAGGAGTTAAGAAGTTTAATGCTACTTGAACTAATGAGGGATATGTGTCACACATACATGAATCAGTGAAAACATTAAGTTTTATGTGTCACTCAATGACACATTAAGAAACTATGTGTCACTTAGTGACACCATTAAGGTTTATGTGTTACTTAGTGACTATTAAGAAGTTATGTGTCATTCATGTAATGTGTTAAAAGATTAATCATCAATACTTATCATTTATTCCTTTAATCTCAATTTTGATGGACAATTGAGATTAAAAACTAAACGAAAATCTAATGAGCATATTGGTACTCTCCTTCTCTATAAATAGATGTCTTTGCTCCATCACAGACACCAAGAAAACACAACACTTAAAGTATAAAGTTTATAGGGAAGAGGAGAGAAACCAAATCTCATACTCAAAACCTTTCAAAACATCAAGGTTTTCATCTTCAAGGTAGAAACCTTTCAAAACACTTCTCTACCATAATGAATGGAGGTATTCTATCATATGATTATCTAGATGTTTAAAGATTTTGGGATTCATGTTAAATAAAGTTTACATGTATGTTTAAATGATATTTTACATGCATGATTTTATAACACTCTTTTGTAAAAACACTAGTTGGACTTGGACCTACACAAAATTTGTAATAGTCGTATTGACGTTAGGTTGGTCTGTCATGTATCTTGATTGATCAAATCGGGTCCCCTTTATCAAAATGAATATATAAATATGTACGTATTATATGGATACATCAGTATGGCTCGATTTCAATAGATAATATGCATAAAAATATTTAAATTCTGGATATGCCTACGCCCGATTTGAATTGAATAGAATATATAGTTAAGTCATAAACAAGAATGGTATTCTTCTTTTGATAAAGGATCAATAATGATATTACATTTTCTGAAAATTACAGTTACTAAATCACTGTTCTTACAAATTCATTTCTTGGAAAAGATACTTATGAACAATCAATCATCTTTGATATCATCTTTTTTTTGTACCACCTGCCTACTGTTTTTTTGTCTACCACGTCCTCAACTCTTTGAATTATTATTAGTTTACTTCACAACGCAATTTGATGATTTATTTTACTTGCAAAGCAATTTGATTTTTCCATTAATTTACAAACACATACTCCCTCCGTTTTTTTTTATAAATTTTCTAGGATTTTCACACATATTAAGAAAAAGCAGATTTTCAATCATTAGTGTATTGATTTTTGCGATAAAACAACTTTCTATAATTTTCAACCAATGAAAATCTAGCAAATACAATCATTGTTTCTTGAGAACTGAAAAAGTGTATCAAAAAAGTAGAAAATTTATCTTTGTGAAACAACAACTAATGTCGAGAAAATTCATCTTAAAAAAACGGAAGGAGTATAACATTTACCCTTCTGTAATGTCCCATTTTAATAATAAAATATAATATTTTCGTCAAAAAATCTCACATCTGGCATTCGTGGTCCCTTTCCCTTTCTTATTTAACATGTTGAATCTATTCAACTTACTTAATTATACTCCACATCTAATTCAACACCATTTTCAACACTTTCCCATTTCATGTTGAATCTATTCAACTTACTTAATTATACTCCACATCTAATTCAACACCATTTTCAACACTTTCCCATTAATGCAATGTAATAGTTTGAATTTCTTTTTAGCCTAAATTGGCAATGCAGTAATTAAAAATATATATTTTGACCAACAAAAGCAGAAATCAACTATATAAAGGATGCCCCCCATGAGCCATGAGACCACGAGAAACAAACCAACCTAATAATCAAATAAAAATCATTTCGTTTCCGACCACCAACAAAAATGGTTTTAGTGACATCAGAGCCAATTAAGAGCCAATCAAAGACAGTGTGCGTGATAGGAGCCGGACCATCAGGGTTAGTGTCGGCGAGAGAGCTAAGGAAAGAAGGACATAAGGTGGTGGTGATGGAGCAAAACGACGACATAGGAGGTCAATGGCTCTATCAACCAGAGGTGGAAGAAGAAGATCCATTGGGAAAAAACAAAACCCTAAAAGTACATAGCAGTGTTTACTCATCCTTGAGGTTGGCTTCGCCGAGAGAGGTAATGGGTTTCTCTGATTTCCCGTTCACGGCAAAGGAAGGAAGAGACGCGAGGAGATTTCCGGGTCATGAGGAGCTTTGGTTGTATCTTAAAGATTTTTGTGAAGTGTTTGGGTTAAGGGAGATGATTAGGTTTAATGTCAGGGTTGAGTTTGTGGGGATGGTGGATGATGACAAAGATGATGATGATAATACGAAGAGATGGATGGTGAAGAGTGTAGAGAAGGAGAGTGGTGAAGTTATGGAAGAAGTGTACGATGCTGTTGTCGTTGCCACTGGCCATTACTCTTATCCTAGATTGCCTTCGATAAAAGGTATGTTATATAAATTCACCCTTTTTTGTTTTTTGAAACAAAATTTATCTTTGCTTATATGTTATTATATTGTGTATGATTGATGGATATGCAACATTTACAATACTAGATAAAATAATATTGATAATATAAATGGATCATAAATCAATTTAGTACTATTCAAAAATTATATTTTAGATCCGAAAGATGCAAGTTAGAAGCCTAAGAATGGTTTTTGGTGTTTATAGGAATGGATTTATGGAAGAGGAAACAACTTCATAGCCATATCTACAGGGTTCCTGAGCCTTACCGTGATGAGGTAATAAGCAATTAGCAATTAATAAACTTGATGGTATAAATAATATGGAATATTGATGATGCGTGACGATGGTGTTATATAGGTGGTGGTGGTCGTTGGGTGCTCAATGAGTGGACAAGACATATCAATAGAGCTTGTGGGAGTGGCAAAGGAAGTTCATCTAAGTGGCAAATCACTTGACGTTCCTCCAGGCTTGACTAAAATCATTTCAAAACATCAAAACTTCCATCTTCACCCACAGGTACACTCTCACCATCACCATCACCATCACCATCACCATCACCATGTTTATTTTTTTCTAAAACAGTTGTTTAATTTCTTTCTAATGGTTTGTAGATTGAATCTCTAGAGGAAGATGGACGGGTCCTTTTCGAGGACGGATCTTGTATTGTAGCTGACACCATTCTCTACTGTACCGGGTAAGTTAAGTTTTGTTAATTCTAAAAAGTGTTGGTTAAGTTATTTCCTTTTTTCAGCATCATGATTTTTGTTTTGTCATCTAGTACTCTAGTATGATTATTTTAAATATAAATGGTTGGACTTGGACTCATATGTCGACGTGAGTGGACTAAAAATCTTGCCAAATCGCTTTCCACGACAACATCGTTTTCATATCCCTACTTCTTGGGACCGACAGATTCATTCAGTTTTTTTTGTAACATAGATTCATTCTATTTTTATGCCTTATAAGTTTTATGTCTGCGTTGTTTCGTATACTATAATGCATTTTTTTTATTAAAAACATTACAAAATGCGTGCAGGTATTCGTACAAACTTCCATTTCTTGAGAGTAAAGGAAGAGTAGAAATTGATGACAATAGAGTGGGCCCACTCTTCGAACACACTTTCTCTCCTACGCTTTCACCTTCTCTCTCCTTTGTCGGCATCCCTCGAAAGGTGAAATGATTTGGTTTAGTTTAAACCAAAAAGACTAATCATGATTAATCAATCTTCCGTTAACAGCAACATTAACTGAAACAACGGTTTAAACAGTTGATAGGGTTCCCATTCTTCGAAGCACAAGCGAAATGGATCGCAAAGCTTTTATCAGGCAAGACTTCTCTTCCTTCTTCCGACCAGATGATGCAATCCATCGCCGAGTTCTACCAATCCAGAGAAGCCGACGGTATCCCCAAACGTAACACTCACGACATCGCCGATTTCAACGTAAAAATTTCGCAGTTTCTCTTTGTTTTTTTTTTTCTTCATTTTCTTCCAAAGAAGATCCTTTTAGCTAAGAAAAAAAACTGTGTTTTATTTGTATATTTGCAGTATAGCGATAAGTACGCAGATTACATAGGGTTTCCACATCTGGAGGATTGGAGAAAGGAGCTGTGTATGTCAGCTTTATTGAATTCCCTGGAAAATCTTGAGACTTATCGCGACTCTTGGGACGACGATGATCTCCTTCAACAAACTCTTCAAGACCCTTACTTTACCCAACTCTCTCCTCCTAATTAAAAAAGCTTGTGACGCAAGACTCAACTCTTTTATGATTTAATAAACCTAAAAATCTCTGTGGTATATTATGTAATATGTAAACCTCTTTGAGTATCATCATCTATCTAGTTTTTACAAATTCAGAAAGCTAGACAAAAAAAGCTTCACTGATTTAGTGAGTTTTTAAGTATATCTCCTATATGGTGTGAGAGTTTGCTGCAGAAGACGAAATCATCTTCCTTCTTCTTCTTCTTCTTTAACAGCTTCTTGATTCCTCAAGAACCTGAAAAAAGGAACCTCGCAAGAAAAAGCTATGGAGTTTTGGTATTAGCAGAAGGAGTCCTGATGCCTCTACTTCGTTTTCTTAAGATTCCCCAATCAATTATCATATTCTCCATCAAGCTGCACTGAGTATCCTTCGTTTCAGAAACTTTGACTAGCCTTCCAATCTTGCTTAGATCCTGAGAAGCTTCGTTTCCTGTAAAAGTTCTTAGTCTCGGGTGAATCTCGTTGTAGTGATATTCGTGTTGTTGTCGTTTTCGCTTTCTCTGACTCCGTGGGGTCCTCTTGCGTTTAGGATGAACAGTGTTAGTAGAGACTGAAGTGTTTGTTTGGTAATCAGAGTGGAATCCAGTCGCTGACAATCCAAGTTCATTCTTTGAGTCTTCAACAACCAAAGAAGCGATCTTAGCGAACCAATGCAGAGGAGTGATACAGTCAGAGGTTTCGATGCTGGACTTTCTTCTCCCTGATTCTGATAATGACAAAGCTACTAGAGACTCTGCTGCTGCAGATTTTTCTTCTTGCTCCTCTTCCTCTGTAACAAGAAAGCTCCCTCTGGTCTTGGATTTGGTTCTTGCAATCTTTCTCATAACCTTGTCTGGTTCCTTTTGTGGTTTACCAAGTCTTTTCTTTCCTGGTTTGGTCAGATTTCTAGCAGATTTAGCCTCAGGCAGAGAACTTGCACTCCCTTTCCTCAGATGCTCTTGGCTGTGGTTACCATTCTTTGAGCCTCTTCGGGCTTTGCTGCGAGAAAGAGTTTGTTTCGGTTTTGCTTTCTTTCTAGAGCATGAGGAACGGTTGTGGAAGAGTGAAATGTGTTCCAAACATGGCAGCGCTAGAACTATAGATCGTGATGGCTCTGTTCCGAGCTTGCCTTGCAATGAAGCTGAAACAGACTCTCGTCGTTGCTCAGATTCTACCGTTTTGAGACTAGTAGTTACTTCTTCAGATTGAAGCCGAGACCTGTCCAAGTCGATTCCATTCTCTGAACAAAAGAGCAAAGCTGATCAATTCTCAAAGATCACATTACACAAATAAAATGTTACAAGAAAAAACATGATTATGTTACCATCTAGACACATTTCTCACCAGCTTGACTTTTTGTAGATATCAGTGGGTCCTGCATTTCTTGTTCTGCTCTTTCATAATCACTCTCATCTCCAAGAAACTCAGCTTCATCGATCTCGGCAGGCTCGTCTCCCTCTGGTGGCAAAACGCTAGTCATGGATATGGCAACGCTTGAATTTTTAACCAGTGAATGCTTCTTCCTGGACTAGAGACCCCAGCATTAAGTAACAAATCTCGATGTTGTTGAGTATATACGTTGTTGGTTACCTCCATTTCCATCATGAGCTCCTTCTGCCTTTGGTAAAGACGATGAAGCTCGTGGATCTGAATAAACAGGATACAACTGAGATGAAAACATCTACTAGTGAAATAATTCACAGCTTACCTGATCTTCAGAGACAGATTCTTGCTCAAGCATGGTCTGTTTCAGTGTTTCCTTGAACTGCCTCAGGTAAAGATGACAATACAGTAAAGATAACGTCTCGTCCGCACCGCCGTATCTGTTGGTTAAGACTGTATGAATATCCTCAACAGGACACAAACTCCACAAACTATCCTCCTACATTTCGATTTGTTCAATACCGGGGAGAGAGATTGTAAAACCTGGAGTAGCAAGAAGAGAGGAGGGTTGCGTCAAAAACACTATTACCAAAATTGATTGGCGTCTTTACTTAGAAACACAAGAATCTCTTCCATTGTAACAATGAATTTACTGTATAACGAAACCTGTGGAAATTGACTTTGTGTATATTATAAGCAACAAAATTATAAGACTGTTCAGATCCCAAAATGTCTTAGGAACAGGACTTTGCAAGTAATGCACAACATTGTAAACTTAATCTACTCAGAAACATCAAATTGATGCAGATTCTTATCGATTCAGAGATTTAACATGGAGGAAGAACATGAGGAAATTGCAGAGAGCTCGAAAACGAGAATTTACCAATGATCCATGACTTGTAAGAGGAAATAACAAGTATAAATCTGCGAGAGCAGAAACTCGGAGACGATATTCGAGCAGGATGAATCAAAATAGATAGTAGATTTCTCCAACATTGGTGAATTCTTACTTTTTAGAAGCGAAGAATTTCAGCTCGAAAGACGAATCCGAGGAATTTCTGAGATGCGAATTCAGCTTCTCTGCTCAAAAAGCTGAGGAAACCGACAAGATCAACGCGATAAAGTGGGGAATTTCTCAAGTTAAAATTGATTCCGGTGAACGATAAGAAATGCGTACTCGAGATCTGTTTAAGCTGAGAGGGAGAGAATTTTCCGAGAAAACTTAAAGAAGAAGCGAAGCAAATGGGAGTTGAGATACTTGAGGAAAAGGTTCCTCTTCCGTACTTTTGATTCGTCTTTTTTTTTTTTTTTTTTTTTTTGTAGTTCGTTTATATTTATTTACTTCTTCGAAGTTCGAACACCAGTCTTTTCGTCGCCGTCTTCTTCAGAAACAAAGTCGCTTCACTTGTACATAGTTTCTAGAAACATTGCGAAAAACACTTCGATATAGTAGCTAGAAAATGAACATTAAACTTCATATAATTTGGTGTTATTAATTACATATTTTTCGTGAATTTTATTTTCTTGCAATTCAGAATTTCAGACGCAAGAATAAATGGCAACAATCGGAAGTAACAAGAAACAGTAACATCTGAGGTAGTCGTCATCGTCATTGTCATCGTCATGCTAAAATACAGGCATAGCTTCTGTCTCTCTACTACTCCTCTGCGACGACAACACCGATCTCGCCTCTCTCAAGCAAATCGTAAAAAGCTCTCGTCTTCCTCTGCTCGTTCCAGTGATGCATCTTCCATAGCCCACCAGCCGCTAGCCCCAATGCGAGACCAATAACAAGCTCCTTCACAACGCTTGGGCCTTTCAAGGTTGCGTGTGCTATCTTGTGCCCAGCCATTCTCTTCCACACTCTCCTGCTCACTAAGCCAAAACAAACAATGAATACCTAAAGAATCAAACATAAAAATTGTCTACATTAACAAAGCAAGACAGAGAACATATAATATAGTATTGATAATAGAGAGCTTATGTGGATCAGTCAAGGAGGTCTTTGATCAGTGCAGGAACTATGAGGGCAGCTAAAATGATGATAAGAACAAGTACGAGGAGACTAATGCTATGTAGGGAGAATTCTAGATTGGCAATCAAAAGTAGAAAGCAACCCCACGCCTTTATAATCGACCCATCAGATTGCATAAATCAATCAGGTTCAATGTTGGAGAGGTTGCGACGCCACAAATGCCATAGCTCAAGGCATGGACAAAGGCCCTCTCCGATTAGGTTCGTCTCCTCGAAAACTAAATCAAACCATCAAAAGCCACCACATTTTACTCATAACCTACTCAGACCTTTTACTTTATCATTCCATCATCTCCACCACTAGCAGTGTCACAAACACAAAACCGAGCACATTCTAAAAAGCTAACACAAGTTTCAAGTGAGAAACTTTCGAAATCTAAGGCAACATGGGAAGAGAAAGGAGTCGACAAAGTTTACGGAATCCGATTTTTCAGGATGAGAAACGACTATACAGATGCAATCAAAACAAAATCACGGAGACATTGTGGGCATATACGGAAGAGAAAACAGTTTAGTTTTGAAAATTACCGCCGGAAATTGTTATATCAGATTGTGATTAGTTACAGCACGAAGAATCACAGAGAAAACTGTTTAGCAAAGCTGAGAAAATGGAATCAAAGCAAAGTGGGATGTGCTTTATAGGTCCTAAATCACTAGGGCTTCAGGAAATTAGAACTGCGAAACGACAGCGTTCCACTAATGGGCCTTTCTGCCTCCAGTTGACAAATTCAGAAATACTCAGATTTTGGGTTTAATGAAAGTACGTAAATAACGCAGGAATAGAAATGGTTCATTGACAACAACAACAACAACAACAAAAGTTTGGAATTTGGATTCAGTTTTTCATGACAAATCATGATTATGAGTATTTTGTAATCTCAATTTATTAGCTAGTTACTCTTGATAATTGCTACAAAAGTAAGTTGTTCAGAAAATTAGATGATGTTCAGAGTTTGAGTTTCCAAAATTTTGTTACTTCAGCTGACCAAATTTGGTTACTTCAACTAGGATTTTTCATGATTTTTCGTTAATATTTACACACAAAAACACAATACTTTGCTAAACAAAGTGCATCAAACTAGTAGTCTTTTCTAAAATACTAAAACTGAAAACCAACGACAAATCCAACTAAGAAAATGAAAACTACTAATTAAGCCTTGGCATTGACAATCTATCTTCTTCTAGGCACAGCAAGAGCCTTAAGCGGATGCTTCATGACGACAGTGAACTCCATCTTCTCACTCAAATCAACTTCATCACCTTCAACCTCCTTCCACTCAAACTCCTTCACCATATTCGCCACATAGTACTCCAAATGCAACATCGCCAATCCAATCCCTGGGCAAATCCTCCTCCCAGCTCCAAACGGAATCATCTTTATCCCTCTGCTTCCGGTTATATCCACCGCCGCTTCTCCTCCTTCTCCCACAAATCTCTCCTGCTTAAACTCCATCGGCTCCTCCCACACCTCCGGATCTCTCCCAATCTCCGCCACATTGAAATTGATCGTCCCTTTCTTCGGCACTTTGAATCCTCCCAATTCCGCGTCTTCACTTACACTGTGCGGTAACAGTAAATGTCCCGGAGGATGTCGCCGGAGACCTTCCAACACCACCGCTTTCAGATACGGCATCTTCTTCATCTCCTCTTCCTCGATCTCCCCTTCTTCTTCCCCGATCACGCTTTTGATCTCATCGTATAACCGCTCCTGGATTTCTGGATTTTTCACCAGATTCGCCATGATCCATTCAAGCGCCGTCGCCGTTGTATCAGTCCCGGCGTTTAGAAATTCCGAGCATAAGCTCACGATCTCGTTCTCGTTCAGTTTCCTCTTCTCCTCCGGAAGCTCGAGATCGATCAGAGTATCGACGTACGATTGCACGTAACCTTTCCTCTCCGATTCGACGATCTTTCTCCGGGAACGAATTAGCGGAAGCAAGACCTCCGATTGCTCTCTCCGCATCTGGAGAAACTCGTCCCATCTCTTCCGGAGAAAGAATTTGGTGAAATTGGGGAAGAAATTGAGGATGCTGAATCTGGGGAAACTGAGAAGCTCTCTTCGTTGAACGAATTCGACCTGCTTGATCTGTTCTTCGTCGAGCTTATCTCCGAAACACATTAGAACGAGGAGCGAGAACATTGCGTAGCGGAGATGATCGACCACGACGACGACGATCGGCTCTTCTCCTCCGTTACGGAACCGATCGAGTAAGGTATCGAGAACCCAGCGACGAGCGTGGGAGTAAGATCTCACGCGCGACGGGTGAAGAATCTCGGATGTGAGATTGCGGCGGAGAATGCGCCACGTGGCGCCGTAAGATCCCGAGCTGATGGTGTGTTGGTTACTGGTGATGATCTTGCTGGTTGGAATCGCCGGGGGACGATCGGAGAAGACGGCGCCGTTTAGAACGAGAGCCTTGTGAGCGAGAAAGCGGTCAGAGACGAAGATTGAGGGGAGGAAACTGATGCGGATGGAGACGATAGGGCCGAGACGGTGGTGTGCGGTGCGGAGGAAGGAGCGGAGACCGCCGAAGCCTTGAGTGAGCCAGCGGAAGGGACCGAGGAAGGGGAAGAGGTTGGGGTCAGGAGGTAGAGGAAGAGAGGAGGAGTTACGGCGGAGTAAGAGATGGAGAAAGAGACTGAGTGTGAGAGAGACGAAGACGATGAGAAACCATGTCGCCATTGTTTGTTTTCTTGGACTCTCTCTGTTTTTTTTTCTGTTAATCTGTTTAGTTTTTCTTTCTTCTCGAACTCGAGTGATATTGGCGATACACACGTGTGTTCCCTCTTCTTCAGGTTTTTGTTAGCGTGACGCTCAAGGAAATAATATTTTTTGGAGGGCAGATAAATCTATGTTTTCGAAATAATTCGAAAAACTGAAAATATATCCGATTTGTTAGGTTCTTGGGCGCTACGTCTAGCTCGAGGAGAAAGTCATCCGATCTCTTAACTACGTTTAGCTATATTCCAAACAGCACAACACTCATGATCTTTTGTGACATCATGGAGTTGATGAGTCTTGTGAAAAAAAAAATCTCTGTTTCTCTTTTTTCTTTTAATAAACCCTTTAAAAATCCAATCAGATCATTGGCTATTAATCGAAATTTGGGTTAACATCCCTGTGTTATTTGAGAATTTCATAAGTAACGGTGTCTGTAGATAAAATGAGTTTTTCGGTTCGAACTTTGAATAATACAAACACTCCACACAAAAAGTAGGCAAACTATTCTCTGCGTTTCAAAATTGCGGTTTGATCAAATACTATGCTTCAGACGGAACGTTTCTGGTCTTGAGACCGAAGAGATTCTTGAGCAAATCAGCAGTGTTTGGAGGAATCCTAACAGGTCGTGGAGCCATGAAGTTGACCATCTTCTCATGAACATTATACCTGTTTCGTTTTTTTACACGATGATTTTTTAAAAATAGAATTGCGCTTGATAAATCCAATCCAGCGAGATGAAACGTTTTATTTACCTGATCTTTCTGCACTCAGAGGCACGCCGATCCACAAGTCTACTCTTCTTCGTCTGAAATTTCTTCATCACATAGAAAGCCGCCTCGGCAATATACCAAAACTGAGAATTCAGAAAACCATGAAACCAGAAGAATCGCTAGGCATTTCATATCTAACAGATGTTTTTTTTCAACTATACCAGAGGAAGCTGGATCGATGGTCTCAAGGAACTCCTTTAGCAACTGCTGGTATAATTCAGCATCCTCCACAAGTTCAGGATCTCCTTCTACTTGTTTCTCCTGAACAAAGAGAGTACACCTTAAGGACGATCAATGAGACAGGTAAAATGATTTTGATACTCTTGATTTGGCTAGAGAAAAACGTGACAATACTTCTTGATTTGGTTCCATGGCTTCCTTGGGCACCTGTGGATCGAAATTTAAAGATGAGAACAAATTGATGTATCAAGCACTAATGCAAAAATCTTGGATGGTTTTTATTATGAGAGACAAAAACTTACAGTTCCAAAAACAGCAACAGTAGACCTTGATTGCTGCATTTGTTTAATCATTCTACTTGGATCCCTCATGTAAGAAGCAACCTGTTCGCTCACGTTCTGGTTAAAGGCGTGGAGCTTTCCTTTAATAGCAGCTGCACCAGTTGTGACTTGTGTTCTCCTCTGCCATTTGTCCACAGCCTTGTTTCGGAACACAGACATTCTACATAGCAAAACACCAATTTGCGTCACTAATGATAATGAAACAAAGGTAATGAGATTGGTCTCCAGATGATGTTGTACAGTAGTTCGTCTCAAATACCTTTTTTGCAAGTCAGATATTCGCTGCCATTCATCGCTATCTTCTGCATCTGATTTACTGGATTCTGAACCCACTGAAGTAGCTGTTCCTGACAGGCGATAGAAAGAAAAAAGAGAATATGTAAGATTGACCCTCGCTTATGCTAAATAACAACTATGATCTATTAGTCTTTTTATGTCATGTGTTGTACCATTTACTTGTTGATCAACTGAGGGATTCTTCTCGAGCAAAGCCTGCAAATATCAATAATATGGATAAAAGAGTAAGCAGAGGTGACAGAGAAGAGAGACAACATAGTCAGAGACGGCAGGTGTACAGTTACTGAATTCAAGAGGAAATAGACAAAGGATGTTAGCCTATCTTCGAATACATACCTCTTGCAACTCCAAGAGGGAATCTAGTGTCTTCTTAGAAGAAGTAATTAGATCTGTATATGCTGTTGAGACCTTCTCATCTTCCGAACAAAAACACGATTTAACAGCCTCCTGTAAATCATTTCCTTCTGTCATTAACATGATAACACAAACAACGATGAAGGTGAAGAAAGAGGAGAAGACGAATAGTTTACCTGCGGCAATCTGTTAGAACTACTAAATGATTTCTGAAGTAAGAATCTGAGCTCCAGAGTCCTATCCCAAAGAACCTTCACATGATGCAACAAAATATATAATTGTCATAAACATAAATTCTCTTTAGATTAACTTCTGTAATCGCTCTACTAAGTTTAAATGAAACATCGTAGAGAACAAGGTCATACCTTCTGGTTCTTCACTGCTTGGCCTTTAGCTGCACCCTCACCCTTATCACGCTTCAAGTTCTTCAATATATCCCTACACGAGCAACAAGCACATTACACAAAAGAACAAACATCTTTAGCTCTCAATCGCTCATTGTCTGTTGTTTGCCTTTCCACAGGTCATGAATTAATCCAAGCTACTCCTAAATTCCAGTTTCACCATGATGGAAACAAAAAACTGACAACGAAAATGAAAAAGAAAACTTACTGTTCTTGTGAACGGAGCTCAACATATTCTTTTTCAAGCTCTTCCATCTCGGCATCTTTATTGCCTTCGTTATCTTCATCGCCACTCTTACTCTCTTCGTCATTTCCATCTTCAAATCCATCGCTTTCTCCGTCCTTCTCTTCCTTGTTATCTCCTTCATCATCATCTTTCTCGCTATCTCCTTCTCCTTCTTCGTCTTCATCACTCTCTCCCTCGTCATCATCATCTTCCATGCTATCTCCTTCGTCATCCTCTATCCCATCAGGAAATTTATCATCTTCAATCTCGCCTTCCACCTACAATAGAATCCTCAAACAAAATTAATTCACCTACACAGACATCTCAATAACTTAAGCCAGCCAAAAGCAACACTAAATATACCTGAAGGTTCTCTTCGTCGCTTATGTCTTCTGATTCACTATCATCAAGTCTTGCTCTTTTAGACCTCTTTGATCCCCCAGCCATTTTAAACACTCTTTAATGCTACAATAACCAAAAAAAAACTAAATCAAATGAGGAAGCAGAAACTATTGAAACAAACAATAAAAGGATCAAAGATGAGGCAATGACGAATTTGAGAAAGTTGGATTCCTGGGTAGCTCAAAACATTACGGCTTCACATAATTCATACCATAAATATTTCGGAATTACAAATTCTGTTTGTCAAAACATCAAATTTAATAGAACTGGACCTTAATCGTGAACTTAATGTATTGAAGCAATCTCATCCGAAACAATCAGACGAATGATTCTTATTTGAAACAAGTAAGTAATCAGAGCAAAAATAGATTAAACAGTAAGAAAAATATGAATTGAAAAGCAAAGGAAACTAACTTGCAAACGGTGAAGAATTTGGTTCCGAATCGTGAAAACTGAGAATCGTCGACTTTCAGAGCTATCTACGACCACGAAGGAGAAGTTGGGGAAGAGACTGAGCTACGAACAAATTAGAAACCCTAGAGCAGATTTCACTAAACCCACGAACCGGTCAGTTTAACCAGTTAACCACCTTGAAAATCGGTTTACAGGGCTTTTTAATTTTTGTAAGGAAATTAAAGGCCGGTTTGCAGGTTTTAACTGGGCCTTTTTAATATGAAAGTCTTAACTGGGCCTTGAATTGGTTTACCGTTTACGTTAGTTTTTTTTTTTCATTTTTAAACCATTCAAAATTTTAGAAAAGTAGTTTAGATTTAGAAGTTGTAGAAAATTCAAAAGGATACAAAGTTCATTTTTTCTCCATTAGAAGAAATTTAGATGACATTAATTAAATGTTGTATGAAAGATGATTTTGCTTTCACATGTTCTCAAATAGAGAGATTAGTGATAAAGACCACCCACTAGTCATTTTTGTTCTTTTTAGTGCAAACTGTATTATTAACAAATAAATAACAAATGTATTTTTAGAATTTAGTTCAAAGGAAAAAACAAAAACTTCAATTGCTTTCGCCTCTGTCTGTTTCATGATAACCGTGACTGATCTTTTTCTATATTCGTAATGAAAGATTGTGCTTGAACTTATCTATACTCAAAGACAAGGACTCTTCTTATAAATGTTAATTTTGGTCAACATCTCCATTAACTTAAAGGAAGTATTGCTTATGGATACATAAATATATAATGTCGGCAATCAAATTCTACTGTAGGATTAACCAAATGTGAATTCCAAGATTGGCATTTAATTATAATTTCTGGTGTATGACTTTACATGGTGAAAGATAAGTAAAAAAAGGAAAAAAGAAACTAAAATAAACAAAAGCAGAATAAGAAGAAAAAGAATTTTGAAGATCCTGTGATTGTTCTCTTACTGTTTGCCTTTGCTCTTCTTTGAAGTGAAAGCTACTTGAGAGACTAACCTTAAAGAATCAATCATCTGGTAAAAAAGTTTATCACTGTATTCTTTTTTCCAATAATTACATGAACTAAAAAACAAAAACTCACAAGACTTCTTGGAAACACTTTGGTCCTTTGATACATATCTTTGTGTTCTCTGTTTCGCTGATTTGGATCTTGATCGAGTACTCTTCTTCTCTACATATCTTTTGATCCTCTTCGCTCTTGATGCAGCTTTGGTAAAAGAGGAAGTTGACTATGGTGTCAAGAACCAAGAAGAGAGCGTATAAGTAAGCTATGAAGGTTCCTTCAAGAGCAATGGAGGTGATGTCTCTGTCTCCTTTGTAATAAGACCTAACTACTCTGTACTGAAACAAGGCTTCGACGCCTGCTAAGCAGAGATTCGTAGGCAGAGCAAGAGCCAATGCTGTTGAAGTTCTTCCTCGAATAAGAAGACACGCGTTGAGAATCGTTGTGTATCCTCCTGAGGAAGAGGAAGCTGATGAAATCAAGGCTAGATTGGAGATGACGAAGGCGTTGGCGAGGATAATCGAGTAGACAATCGCTGAGGATAAGGAGAAGAGAGTGTAGAAGTTTCTTGAAGAGAATCCAAAAGATTCAAGAAAATTGTATGCTAAGAAAAACAGAGCAAAAGCAGAGGCGTTTGCAGAGATGAGCAAGAAGAAGTTGCAAATGTAAGTTCTGAGGAGACGAAAGTAATAAACAGAGGAGTCTTCTGATGGATTGTTTGATAGAAGTTTGATGACGTAGGCTTTGGAGAAGAGGAGGAAAGTGAGGGAGAAAGGAAGAGTGAATAAAGAGGAAGATAGGGTTTGTGAGAGTTTAAGGCTTAAGATGTTGAAGAAATCGAGAGAAGATGAGAAACCAGCTCCACGAAAGAGCGTGTTAAGCCTCGAGTGGAGCAAGGATGAGGAGGAGGAGGAGAAGAAGGGCTGAGAGAGGAGGAGAGCGGCGGAGAAAGGGAGGACGACGGTGGCTGCGGTGGTGGCTCGGTGGTAGTTTTGGAGGAAAGTATGGATTGATCTTCTCATGATCTTGCTCGGTTCCTCCATTGTCTTCTTCATTCTAATTTTGGTTTCTTTTCTCTGAAGAAATTGAATATATGTGTTTCTTGAATGATCCACCAAATCTTGAAAGGAGTTTCTCAACGAAGGTCTCCTTTATATATGTATATAAATATGTAATGATTTTATATTATATAATTTTTTGGGGGAAAATTAATTGTGGGTTGGGTGTTGGAGAAGGGAATAGAGATAGGCCAACCGATTTTGCCTGAAGATGAGGAGTTGTTTAGACAAATTAATCAACTTAAAACTTTCTTTTTCTTGTAAAGCAATAATAAAGAAAAAAGAGCAATGCTTTTTTGCATGGAAGTTATTTTTCTTGTGAGTAGAATACCATTATAAAGTTAACACGACGTTTTCTTGTTAGGTTTAATTGGGTATAATGTAGATTTGTTTCTTAGGTAATGTTGTTGGGAGAAATAAATTTTAAGTTATGGGTTTGGTTTTGTTACATACTTCTTGAAAAAGTCATTTGCTTGTGTGATATGCTTAGTGCTTTAATTGGATTTGGATGTTTACAATACACTCCATTGCATAAATCCATACATTATACTATGTACACATATGTCTGTGTGTGTGTGTTGAGTAGATATATAATAAATTGTGGGAGAGTGAGTCTGTGTATTAATATTCAATTGAGAGCTTAATAATTATAGTTTTGAGGAAACTGGAAGGCTTAGCTTTCAAGAAATTCAATAATGATAAGAGCTTAAAAGAGTAAAGTAATTTTTAAAATAAGCAAATTAAAATTGTAAAAAACGGTGCTGGTTTTATGCTTTTTTCATAATGCAAACAGCTTCAAATGATTTTTGAGTGAGAAATTTCCAAACTTTTCGAACTTTGTCTTGAGGTGACTTAATCATGTGTGTTACCAAACCTACTAAATTTAGCTTTAGTGAAAAGCAAGAATGTTTACAAAGTCTAACCTATATATCATTTGACCTATTATCATAAATATTAACTATAAAATAACTTTCTTTTATCTACATTTATACTAATTGACAATCGTGTTCTTGTAACTATTCAATAACACGAAGCATAACCTTTTAATCAGTTTTAAAATAATCATGAGAAAAGTATTCAATAGAAGTGAGAAATTATCAAACTTTGTCCAACCTGTGGCATGCATTTGGTGCGCAGTCTTATTGACTTGGACCTGGTGGTTAGGGAGTTCTCCATTTTTGTTTGAATTGTTTTTCTTATATATAGTTTTATATATTATATTTATATCGTTTCAACATTGTCTATTTATTAATGGCATATTGTTATAGTTTAGGCGTGATCCATCATTATTGAGTTCCATTAGAAGAAGTAACTAAACGAGAAACTACACATGAAAATTTGCAAATTTATTATTTTCATGTATATTCTGTTGAAGGGTTTAACGTTTACCAGGTAACACATTCACTTGCTTTCATGTATAAAATTAAATATACATATGTAGTCTATGGAGAAAGAAAACTCAAACTAATTGATAATTAGCTCTATTAATAATCAAAGGCATCAATTAAATCGTTTTTGATATGTTTTGTCTACAACGCTATATGAATTCTGTAATGGTAAAAAGGTATAATTCCAGCAATAATTGTTTTTGTCGTCGACTATAACAACTGTACTATTATATATTTTATCACTGCTGCTATTTTTAAAAATTTATATATAACAAGATTCTATTATGAGTATTTAAATCTATTTTTGATGAATTTTTTCAGTTAGTAACGTCAAGTATCTATTAGGATGAACCTAGGTCTCAAAATATATGGAGAAGTTAGACATCACAATCAATTCATTTTAATATTTATGTTCAGTTAAAAAATAGTATTGATTAATATGGTCAAATCTCACAGAAAGGGTTGTGGTGTTGCTGTTGATGTTGCTGTGTTTAGTACAACCGACCATCTAACAACACTATGGTTAGGTGATTAACCAATATGAACCCTTCTCGTTTACATGCCTCTTTCCTACTCTGCCGATTCAACTATGCTATTAATTATTATCTTATTATTTTTTTGGCTATTGTTCTAATTCACTCATATAGTTTAATTGCTTTCCCGACTGTAGTCTAAGCAAATGAACTAGAGTATAACAGATACTTAGTAGTGCTTTATTCGATCAGTAAGTTTACATACTTTTTATAGCCAAATCAAAACTTAAAGATGAACATGAATCCTATCAAATTTGTTTGCGTCATAGAGGAAACATACTTCCAGAAACTGACCTTGGTAATTGGTATGGTGGGATTAGAAGGACCTCCCAAAACTAGAATGGACAATATGCTATCACCAATCTAAGGTCAACGTACGTTTTCGCATACCTTTGTTATATATTTGTTCCTTTTCCATTTGTTTTCTTAAATGGAGATTGTATTTATCTAGAGTTTGAAAACGTCTGTAAATATTTATTTTATAAGAAAAAGATGAAAAAAAACTAATACTCCTACTATTTTAGCGTTTAAAACCAAACGAATATATGAAACATTTATTGTACCATTAGAGATATCGATGAAATTTAGAAATGTCTTAAGATATAATTGGTTTTTTTCTATATAATCACTCACCATCACCATTATATTTTGAAAAACAAAGAACTCGTCAATCATTGTTCAACATGATTTTGGATAGTGTTGTTTTATCAACCGATCCAGACTAGTGTGACATCTAGTCTACCTAATCAATTATGCATTTGTATATGAGATACATATCAATTAGAATCAAAGATAAAAGTAGGGTACAAAATTAGCATTAGTAGAATACCCGTTACTTGCTTGAATGTTTCATTGAGTGATGTAGATTATTGTGTTTAAAGAAAAAAAAAAGATGTAGATTATATATATTTCTTTGATGTATAACCGTATGAAATCATTAAATCGAGTGTTGGTAGATATTAACAAATAAAGTTACCTCAACTCGAATTATTTATTTAAATAACTAGTTTTTGTTAACACGAGTAGTTATTTATATAACTCGAATGATTAAAATTGTACAAAAATCATGTGCAACTACGGCTGGATAATTTACAATTCTGATCTGTAAAGCAGTGGCGAAGAAATAAACCTATATCCATATGGGTTATTGTATAATTAGATCTTAGAGTTTATCCAAAGTTTAGTTGACTTAGAAACATACTATAAGATGAACAAGTCGTAGTTCAACAGAAATATAATCATATTAATTATCGAATTATAGGTGACAAACAAACACTACTTGACAAAATAATACTGCATGGTTGGTATAAAACTATATTAAATATGTAATTATGCACCCAATTTAAATACTAGTTATAATGAATCCGACCCTTTAAATTTTTAAGATGAAGCTCGTTTGCTTAAACTTTAGTATGTGTAGTGAAAATAATTTTGTTTAGTATAAAGTATAAACAATATATCTATTAATCCTTTTGTTTTCTATCTTATTCCAGAAACACTCTGTGGGGGAATTGGAAATGAGGAGTGTAGTAATACTGTCAAGTGTCAACTACATTGGACAAAATTCCGCAATCAAAATTTATTCGAGAACCCATGAAAAAGTAGTTTTTTTTAAACATGGAAAAATAAAATACGTCAAGAACATTGTGGTTGGCCCAAAAAAAGCTATGGTTCAGAATACTGTATATGCTTTAAGGGAAAATGATTTCTTCTAATATGAATCCGGCAGTCCAGAATAATATTTTCAGATTATAAATATGTTGGGCTTACTTTGATTAAAAACATGGAACCATTGATATGGGCTAATATGGTTATCATGTAGTAATTTCAATGGACCATCCTCCAAAATTAATGCGTGTGAGTGTGTGACATTCCAAAAATTCAAATGGGCGTTGAAATATAATGCAGATAAAGATATTCGATTTTGAGGGTCACACAGAATGTCGTTTTGACTTTTGAGGGTCACCAACACTTTCTCTGCACAATATAAAACTACTGAAACAAATTTGTCAAAAATGTTTATAGTCTAAAGTCTAAACTGATAAGATTCATAAGAATATAAAATCAAATATCTGAAACTGATTTCGTAAATATGATCCAAACTTAAACCGTGAAAGAGCTAAACATGGCTTTCACTAATTTAGAACAAAAACTAATACTATTACTTAAACACTGGAGAACTTTTAGTTATCGTTTATGGAGCGGATAAGAGTTTGAAACTTTGTTTATAACTGCCTACCGATTTGGTTTCTTCAGGTTTTGTCGTAATAGTAAACTCAAAAAGACTTATCCCAGAAAACAATTTAAGCTTTTTGAGTTTTGACTAAACTTTCTCTAATTAACAAAAAAAGCCAATTACATACACTTTTGCACGTTGCTCACTTACGTGCTTCCAACGAAACAAAAACATTATACTTTCAAAAAGATTCAAATAAATTAAAACCGAAAACAAAATTATATCGTCTCTCCGGCGGCAAAGATTTCATTAATTTCGTTTAAAATTTTAAACCATTCGTTTTTATTTCTCTTTTATGCTAAACCTCTCATTCTCTCCTCCACCATCACCACCATCAAATCTCACCGGAAACAATGGGAGGAGATTTACGTCATTTCATCTCCCACGTTTCCCTCCTCCTCCTCTTTCTTTCCCTCCTCGCCGTCAAAACCAATTCCTCTTTTACCCCTTCCGATAATTACCTCATCGATTGCGGCTCCTCCTCCGAAACAAAACTCCCCGACGGCCGGAATTTCAAATCCGATCAACAATCCGTCTCTTTCCTCCAAACCGACGAAGACATCAAAACCTCCGTCGACTCAATCCCAGTCTCCGATCCCCTCCCCTTATACCTAAGCGCCAGAATCTTCGCCGGAAAATCAACTTACTCCTTCTACATTTCCCGACCCGGCCGCCACTGGATCCGCCTCCATTTCTACCCTCTCCCTCACCCTCTCCACAACCTCACCGACTCCGTCTTCTCCGTCACCACCGAAACCACCGTCCTCTTACACGATTTCTCCCCCAGAGACTCTTCCTCAATCGTCTTCAAGGAATACATAATCTACGCCTCCGAGAAACTCTCTCTCTATTTCAAACCCCACAAAGGCTCAATCGCATTCATCAACGCCGTCGAGATCGTCTCCGTCCCCGACGAGCTTCTCCCCGATTCGGCTTCCTCTGTTCCTCAAGCTCCCGATTTCAAGGGATTAGGCAGCTTCTCTCTCCAAATCACCCACCGGTTAAACATCGGCGGCGATTTAATTTCCCCCAAAATCGATCCCCTCTCTCGCACTTGGCTCTCCGATAAACCCTACAATTCCTTCCCGGACGGATCTCGAAACGTCACCGTCGACCCCAAAACCATCACTTACCCGGAAGGCGGAGCCACGAGGCTGATCGCTCCACATCCGGTTTACTCCACGGCGGCGGAGATGGCCGATGCGCAAACCACGGAGCCTAATTTCAATCTCTCGTGGAGGATGAGCGTTGACTCCGGTCACGATTACTTCATCAGGCTTCATTTCTGCGACATTGTGAGCAAATCGCTCAACGAGCTCGTCTTCAACGTCTTCATCAACAAGCTCTCTGCAATCTCCGGACTCGACCTCTCCGCCAAAACCAACGCTTTAGGCACAGCTTATTACACCGATTTCGTGCTCAACGCCTCCGCGATAACCAACGGTTCGATCTTGGTTCAAGTCGGTCCGACTCCGAATCTTCATTCGGCTAAACCGAATGCGATTCTCAACGGTTTAGAGATCATGAAGCTGAACAACGCAGCCGGAAGTTTAGACGGACTCTTCGGCGTCGACGGGAGATACAAAGGGCCTAGCGGCGGGATGTCGTCGAAGAAGCTTGCGATTGCCGGTATCGGATTCGTCATGGGTCTAACCGCTTTTTTCGGGGTTGTCGTCTTGCTTGTGAGATGGCAGAGACGACCTAAAGACTGGCAGAAACAGAACAGTTTCTCGTCGTGGTTGCTTCCTTTGCACGCAAGTCACTCGAGCTACATCTCTAGCAAAGGAGGCTCGTCGACGTCGAGGCGGATGAGTATTTTCGGGTCGAGGAAGAGCAAGAGCAACGGTTTCTCTAGCTTCTTCTCGAACCAAGGGTTAGGCCGGTATTTCCCGTTCACCGAGTTGCAGATCGCGACGCAGAATTTCGACGAGAAGTCTGTGATCGGAGTCGGAGGATTCGGGAAAGTGTATATCGGGGAAATCGACGGTGGGACGCAAGTGGCGATCAAAAGAGGGAGTCAGAGTTCGGAGCAAGGCATCAACGAGTTTCAGACGGAGATTCAGATGCTGTCCAAGCTCAGACACAGGCATTTGGTTTCTCTGATCGGATTCTGCGACGAGAACAAAGAGATGATTCTCGTCTACGAGTTCATGTCAAACGGTCCTTTACGTGACCATTTATACGGCTCTAAAGAAAACGACCCTAACCCTATACCTACCTTGTCCTGGAAGCAACGTCTAGAGATCTGCATCGGATCGGCTCGTGGGCTACACTATCTCCACACGGGTGCAGCGCAAGGGATCATTCACCGTGACGTCAAAACCACCAACATTCTCTTGGACGAGAACTTGCTCGCTAAAGTCTCCGACTTTGGACTTTCCAAAGATGCCCCTATGGAGCAAGGGCATGTGAGTACTGCGGTGAAGGGTAGTTTCGGGTATTTAGATCCCGAGTACTTCCGGAGACAGCAGCTGACTGATAAATCCGATGTTTACTCGTTCGGTGTGGTGTTATTCGAGGTTTTATGTGCGAGGCCAGTGATAAACCCACAGTTACCTAGAGAGCAAGTTAACTTAGCGGAATACGCTATGAATTTGCATAGGAAAGGTAATTTGGAGAAAATTATTGACCCTAAAATTGTGGGGACGATTAGTAAAGGATCGTTGAGGAAATTCGTGGAGGCTGCGGAGAAATGTTTGGCCGAGTATGGTGTTGATAGGCCTGGAATGGGAGATGTGTTGTGGAATCTTGAGTATGCTTTGCAGCTTCAGGAAGCGTCTGCTCAAGCTGATTTGTCGGAGGATAAGACTACAATGAACATTCAAATGGAATTTTCCGGCGAGGAAATGCAGACTCAGACTCCGCCGCGTCCGTTGCCGTGACATTGGCAGTTTCCGATGTGAAAACTTTGTTTTTTTTCTTTGTTCTTATATTTTTTAGTTTGGCTTTCAGAAAGATGTAGGATTCAAGAAAGCCTTTGACATTTTTTTTTATCTTTCTTAATTGCAGTTCCAGTTTATTTCTTTCCTTATTTGAGTGATCTTTTACAAAAGACATTGGGTTGTCTTGTAGATTCTCTTGTGTATACTTTGAGTTCGATTTTTCATTCTGAGAAATCTTTGTTTGATGATAATGAACTTGGTTTCTTCTTCCCACCAAAATACATTTTTACATACTGTATGAAAATGTGATAGTCAAAAGTATTAGCAAGACACGGAAAAAACTATACTAGAAAAATACAAAGACGTAAAAGATTTGATAGTGCGACATTTATGTGGAAGATTACGTTGTGTGCACGAATGGTAAAACGAAAATAGTAAACAAAAGTAACCAAGCAACGAACCAATCAACGAACGCAGACTCGTGTGCCGATGTTTGAAACTGTGAGTTTCAGGCTCCATCGTTCCTTACTGTGGAGCAAACCCTAGCCACAAAAATTCCCCTTGGATCGAACAGAAATGGTGGAAGGTGACGAACAGAGGCTGAGACACTTGGATCTGAGGAACGAGCTGGGATTGCCGACGGTTTCCATCAGAGAATCGACAGATTTCGCTAAGGACGACGATCTCGCTATCTTCCCGCCGACTAACCACGAGAATCTCTACATCGATGGGTTCAATAAGGACCGAGAATTCCCGTCGGAATCCTCTTCTCCCTTATCTTCGTCGAGACTCTCGGATTCGTCGTTGTCTCCGTCCGATTCAGATACCGGACAATTTGAAGTTGACCGGAAATCGCATCCCCATCTGTCAGATGCCGTCGGAAAATCCATGAATCACTACTCCATACTTGATACGTGGAAGCTTCTTCTCGCGCAACTACTGTCAAGGTTTCAGAAACTGGCAACCACCTGCTTCTCCAGTAACAGTCTCTGTTCTCTCTCAAGGACTCTCCAGTCATATTATCCGATTCTGGGCATTGTAATCTGGTGGTGGATGCGTAATCGAGCTCGCCGGCGACTTCACGAAGGTGAAATGACTCATCTAAGAAACACTATCAAAGACAGAGACGAGGTTTGCATCTCTTTCCGATTCTGTTTTTTCTTCTTTTCCCCACAAAGTGTTCGATGAAATGTCAACGAGACACGAATAGTTTCAAACTCTCGTCTCTAACAGTTTCTTTCGTTTTTTTTGCAGAGAATTGTTCAACTCTTGCATCATATTGCTCAGACGAACGAGTTACTTGTAAAGAAAACACATTCGAATTGATCACAAGATTCCTTTGTATTCCTTTTTTTTTTTTTTTTTCAAAACAAGCAAAGCAGCAATTGTCAAGAAGAAAAATCAACAACAGAAACACATCAAGTCATCAACTAAAAGTTGCTGAAATTGTTGTCGTATTGCGACAAGTGAACAACAATCTTCATAATTCTTGCTTTTAGCATTATCACTTCATAAAAAGCAAAAAAAAAATTACCTGAGTTTGTTGTTATACATTGCTGCTACATCATGGCTATAAGAAAATCACCGCTGCATATTCTTCTTCGTCTTGCTCCTGCGATTCCGTTTCGGTTTCAGTTTCGGCTTCGTTTTGTTCATCCTAGCATGAATCTTCAAGTTAAGCGCACGACGATCCACCATCACAGCCTCTTCTTTCTTCTTCACCGGTTTAAAAACCTCTGTAACCGAAGGATCAAGCAAACCAGCAGAGCAAGTAAGCGTAACACCGAGAGACATTGCCTCTTCCCAAAGCTCTTTCCCTTTCTCAAACTCTCCTCCTTTACATAGTTTCGCTATAAGCATATCATAAACCGGACCATAACCACCCACAGCGCTTCTCTTCATCTTATCAAACAACTGAAGCGCGAAATTCACACGCTTGACCCCACAAAGAACTCCAATGAGATCATAATAGAACTTCCGGTCAGGTCTCAGTCCTCTCTCGATCATCTCATCCACAGTTTGGTTCCCTTTACCAAACCTTCCCGTCAAATACAAAACTCTCACAACAAAGTAATAGCTCGCTGCATCGGGATCACATCCCGATCTCTTCATCTGTTCAAGAACCTGGCAAGACTCCTTCACCCTCCTCGTCCTTCCCAAGCAAGAGAGCAACACGTTGTAGCTCATAGACGTAGGTTGGATCTTGTAAGACCTCATCTCCATCATAACGTTCAAAGCATCAGGGACGAGACCGGAAGGGTTTCGAGTGACGTTTCTCTCGCAGAGGCAAGTAAGCATCGTGTTGTAACAGAACAAGTCCGGTGCGATCCCGGCTGATTTCATATCCTGTATTACTCTTCTTGCTTCCTTGACGTTTCTTTGGACCGACCAACCGAATAAAAGACTTCTGTACACAGACAATTCGTTCCCTGAGATCACATCCTTGTGATGATGCATAACTCCCAACGCTCTTTTGACATGTCCTCTGGAGCAGAGTGCGCTTATGATAGCTGTCACAGTGAAACTATCTTGTGGGCAAGAAAACTTGTCCAAGATCTTGAATATACCTATTGCATCTTCTTCCTTACCAATCTTGACCAGAGTTTCAGCTACAAGGCTAAACGTTTGTTTCTCCATGGCACGATTCTCCTTCCTGAGATCTGATAAGAGTATCTGAATAGCTGTGTGATCTTTCTTCTCAGCTAAAACTCTTAGGACATGGTTGAATTCCTTGTCTTCTAAGCTAGGTCCCATGTTTTTACAAGACCAGGAGAAAAATCTCAATAGTCTTCTCGGTGAAGTCTCGTTCTTGCAAGACTCGATCACTTGGCTAACGAGGTTGGGTGATGAAGAAACCGAAACCTTGTTCAAGTTTTCTTCAAGGTCATCTAGACCACCAAAGGGGGAAGAAACAATCCGAATAACCTCCTGCAGCTCCATCGATGCATGGTCCGAGTGGTTTATCAAATGATGAGAGCATAAATAACGTCTCAGTTTTGTAGTATCCGTTAGAAACGCAAACGCGTTTGATCTGACAATGGACTTCATCTTCGTTGAGGAATTTCATCAAACACTTGGGGTGCACTTTGTTCTTAAGTAGCAGAGAGGCTATTAGCCATTTGAAAGGCTGAATCAAGAATCAATAACAGCTCAAAAGGAGTCACCGGAGATCCGGCGCACGCTAAAGAACGCCGGCGGTGAGATAAGGAAGGAAGGAAGTGAAGTTTCCGACAATACTAGTGACTGAGAGACTCATTTTTTATTGTCACCGTTCAAACAAAACGTTGTCGTATTGTCACTGAATTAACATTTTTCGTATAAATCATAAAATCTTTTTCTTGTTTTCTTTTTGTTTGAGTAAAGGAGGTCGATATGGGCAACAATCCTAAGGTTTGGTATTTAGTTTGGTAATAGATTTTTTGTGTTTTGTTTTTTTTGTATGTCCCAAATTATTTCTGTCAATACAATTTATGATTTTGATATCAGAGAGATGCATCTTCTTTATCTGTACCCACCACCACAAAATATCTTTTGATATTTTTTCCCGACATTGACGTGGCCTTTTCTCTATCTCTACCAAACTATCCGCACCATTTTTGTTTCTTATTTTCTCTCTGCACTTTTTTCTTCCACGTCATCTCCTCCCCCTAAAATATCTCAAAGTCCCCACCTTTACCACTTTCGAAGAAGCTTTCAATCTCCACCGTCCACACTCTCCTCTTTCAACGCCTCAGATAATCATCGCCCATTTCTCCTTTTCGCGTCTCATAATTTGACTAAATTGATTGACAACAAAAATGACTCTTTCTCTCTATCTCACTCCTCTTGTCGGAAACTTCTCTTCTCTCCTTCCTTTTCTCACCGCCGGCGTTCTTTGACTTTCGCCGGATCTCCGGTGACTCCTTTTGAGCTGTTATTGATTCCTGATTCCTTATTTTCCCGGAGAAAAGAGTTCAACTTTTTTGTTTTTCGTTTTATCTCTTAGCTTTTAGATTTTCCATGGCTAAACGATTAGGTTGGGGGATTAAGAGAGTAATTTTTGTTTGGCTGTGAAATTGAGTGAATTTCTGTAGGGACGAATTAGGCAGCTTTGTAGGGACACTGTACCGAAACCCTAGCTCTAATTTGGCCATGGAAGTGTCATAGCACATACTATTGTCGGGTTGTTGTAATTTTGTACAATTTATTTTTAATTTTTTTGGGTAGGCAAGATTAGTTTCTGTGATCAGGATTTTTGTTTTGTAAATCTGATAATGGATTTGAACGCCGAGTGTAAGGGAGGAGATGGGTTCATTGACAGAAGCAGAGTCAGAATTTTGCTTTGTGACAATGATTCCAAGAGTTTGGGAGAGGTTTTCACACTCCTCTCACAGTGTTCTTATCAAGGTATGATTGGTTCTTTTTAACTTCTTGTTGTCGGAAAAGATCCTCTTTTTTTTTGTTTACTTCATTTTTGGTTTAATTAGTTGGGGATTACTACTGTTGATTGTAGATCATGGAGCTCTAATAGTTAAAGATTATTTCCTTCTTTGTTCTAGTGTTTTGTGAAAAACTCAATGATGGTTTTGCTTGTAGTGACTACGGTGAAGTCAGCAAGGCAGGTGATTGATGCACTAAATGCAGAGGGACCTGATATCGATATTATACTGGCAGAGATTGATCTCCCAATGGCCAAGGGTATGAAGATGCTGAGGTACATCACGCGAGACAAAGATCTTCGGAGAATCCCTGTGATAAGTAAGCTGTCTTCTTCTTTGTTCTTCTTACGGTCGTTTGCGTTATGCTAACTAGTTTTGAAATATTTCTCAATTGAAGTGATGTCGAGGCAAGACGAGGTCCCTGTTGTGGTGAAGTGCTTGAAGCTAGGTGCAGCTGACTACCTAGTGAAGCCTCTGAGGACCAACGAGCTTCTTAATTTGTGGACACACATGTGGAGAAGAAGACGCATGGTTTGTTACTTTTGCTTTTCTCTACTTCTCTCCATATCTGTTTGAGATTCCTTTCAAGTTGTCTGCTTCATGTGTTTTTGCTCCTTAGATTCCTTTCAAAACCTAATAGACTTCAAGTTTAACGATGATTGGTTTGTCACTCATTTCCCTCTTAGGGAGATTCCCTGTGCATTTATATTCATCTATATACTCATTTACTGCCATCAATGTAACAGTCTTGATGCATGAAGTTTATGCGATTGAGCATGTGTGTTTGTTTTGGCAGCTAGGGCTTGCTGAGAAGAATATGTTGAGCTATGATTTTGATCTGGCGGGATCTGATCCAAGTGATCAGAACACAAATAGTACCAACCTGTTCTCTGACGACACAGATGACAGAAGTCTTAGGTCCAACAACCTGCAGAGAGGAGCTTTAAGCCAACAGGAAAATGAGGTGAGAAAGTATTTGAAAGTTAATAAAGTCCTTCGAAATTGGAGAAAAAAACTGATTTTAGTTTGCGCTCATGTTTTTTGTGATAGTGGCCTGTTGCTATTGCTTCTGTTTATGGTGGTGACGTTGGTCTTGGTCCTGACGGCACAGCCACTTCAACTCCTGCTGTTGCTGCTATAGAGCCTCCATCAAATCATCTTGCTGGCTCTCACCATGAGCCAATCAAAAGAAATAGTAATACAGGTTTTTGCCTTTCTTTAGTCTGTAAGAAAGTTTTTATCTTTGTTTCCGTGAATGTTAACTTAGTTAGGGGAATTTTTTCTTGCAGCGCAATTTTCTTCTGCACCAAAGAAAAGTAGATTGAAGATTGGAGAATCTTCAGCCTTCTTCACATATGTCAAGTCTACTGTTCTTGGAACCAACTGTCAGGATCCTCCAAATGGCTCGCTTCATCTTCATCCGGGGATGGCGGAGAAGCTTCAAGTGGTGGCCAGTGAGGTGATCAACAAAGCCAAACAAGCATGCGGAGTTGGAGAGACGGAGAAAAACTATCATCCTCAAGAAGATAACTTACAGAATGGCGCCAGCTATCCAACTCCCCTTGAGCGGTCTCGCACGCTTCCCACATCAATGGAACTTCATAGTAAGAGTTACCAGGAAGGAGCCCGGGTTGCTATGAACAGAAGTAAAGACTCATCTCAAGTTGATGCTTCGGGTTTCACTGCACAAAGTGCCTATCCTTACTATATGCATGGGGTCATGAACCAAGTTATGATGCAGTCAGCAGCAATGATGCCTCAATACGGTCATCAACTTCCTCATTGCCCACCTAATCATCATCTGAATGGAATGGCAGGGTTTCCTTATTACCACCACCCAATGAACACATCGTTACAGCACAGTCAGATGTCACAGAGTGGTCAGGTGTCTATACAGAATGGTCATATGTCTTTACAGAATGGCCAGATGTCTATGGTTCATCATTCTTGGTCACCGGTAGGGAATGCGCCTTCAAACGAGGTGAGGGTGGTGAGTAAACTTGACAGAAGAGAGGAAGCTCTGCTGAAATTTAGACGTAAAAGGAACCAAAGGTGTTTTGATAAGAAGATTAGGTATGTGAACAGGAAGCGCCTTGCTGAGAGGAGACCGCGTGTTAAGGGTCAGTTTGTTAGGAAAATGAACGGCGTGAATGTTGATTTGAACGGACAGCCTGACTCTGCTGACTATGATGACGAGGAAGAGGAGGAAGAAGAAGAAGAAGAAGAGGACAATCGGGACTCATCTCCTCAGGATGATGCTCTGGAAACTTGAAAAGCATCAAGAACTGTAAACCGTGTTATATTCACAAGATGCTGCTACAGCCAAAAACATTGGACATCGAATGCTCTCAGTGGAAATAATGGCTGTTGCAGAGCACTGATAATCACACTGGGTGTGTCTTGGTTCGTTGATGAACATAAGATGTGTTTTGAACTCTCTTTGAGTAGCATGTATAAACCTTTCTTCTCATTTCTCCTTTTTCCTTGAATCTTGTTTATCCTTGTTCCCCTCACCTGTTTTAACATATATAATCACTTCTTGGAAAGATAAAAGTTTCTCTCTTTGCTTGGATAGACATAGGATTGCAATTCTGTTCCATACAAGGAACCATGTGCAAAAGAACAATCTAAATCTGGATTGCAAGTAAATTGAAACTAAAAACAGAATGAGCTACATTTCCACTGTGTCAGAAACATCAAGTCTGTGTTGGTCTTTCATGAACTGAATAAACAAATCTCTATACTCTCTGTTGTACTATCACAAACTTTCTAGCAACTATACGAATTCCAGCTCTCTCCTGATAATCATATGGCTCCAGAGACAAGAAAGCGTCGAGAACAGTTCCTGACTTAACCAAAGACTCAAGCTCCTCAGCCCTCGGGTTGCTTGAAATGAGTTTCTGAGTAGTAGTATCTCCAGACAATTCTCTCTCGTGTATCTCAGCTGCGTACCGCTCTCCATCTCCATATAACACTGTCGGTATACTGCAGTAAATAACAAGAAAACAATCAGTAAAAACTAAGCAAACATGGCTTCTAAATGGAACCGCAGCAAAAGGAGATGTAGAGAAAACTTACTGTATCCTTGCGGTAGGACAGTTCACAAATCCATTCATTTGAATGACCACCGGGTTCCAGTCAGAACCACTTCCTGAATCTACAGATATTGTCTTTGCAGCACTGTCACACTCTTGCAGTACCTTGCAGAGACTTGGGAACAGATCAATTATAAAGTTCAACTTCCGTCTTCCAGCGCTATCCAGAAATTTCCCATTGACTCCAAACCGTACTTTCAGACGAGGACAATGGAGCTGAAGGGGTCTGTCCCCAAGGAAGAGCTGTGGCTTCATTTTTTGGCTCCCCTCAAACAACGGGACATGAGCTGCTCTGATACTTGGAATAGATATTTCATCCAGATCCAAGAATCCTTCCTGGTCACCGGTAGCCTCAGAGGCAACAACAGTCTCAGACTGCTGATTTTGTTCTTCTTCCATGGGAATATCTAACTGAAGAACCTCTGGGGATATTACGTTCCTTAAAGCACTCATATCAAACGGATCTGTTTGAGCTTCTTCAGCGGGTGAAACGAATGATAGAATAGGTATAGGTATAGCTGTACTGTTCTTCTCCCCTGTCTGCTGATCAACGGGAGATTGCAGCGGAGACGTTTTGATACTCCTACGCCTTCTTGAACTTGTTTCTGGAGAAGGAGTAGCCGAGTTATCCACAAGTTCATCTGGCAAGCTTGACTCCTGTTGAAAGAGCGAATTTTTTCTGAATCAGCTCTCTATAGTGACATACTGACATTAACAAATCACATTCGAAGAGATAAAAGAGAGCATACTAAGAACAAAACAGTGGCGCAGTATTTGAGAACCTCCAAATTCATCCTGACATCGTCCAGACTCCTAAAGAGATTTTGAAAAAAAACACACTCACAAAGCATTAGAACTCAAGCGGCCTGTGGAAACAACGTAATGCTAAAAGCTTGCTTATTTATATACCTATGCGTCTGGTTGCCAAGCCCAAAGTATGTAGCCAATGTCGCCATCTGCTCAAACAAAGTCCACAGGAAAAAAACATAATAAGCATCAAACAGTTGCCTCAAACCAAATTCAAGAGCAAATACAAATTCAAAAGATCAATCATCCGAGAAGAAAACAGAGAACATCTCGCTTTTTAGTGTATCATTGTTACCTTCATATCACCAGCTCTCCTCCCAAACCTTTCAGTAAGCAAAGCTAACGAGTCAATGGTGCCCTTTGGCTCAGGTGGATCTCGTCCAATCTCTGCAAACGCTTCTCTTATCCTTGGACAATCAAACCTCAATATGTTGTGCCCTGCCCATATCCTTCCTACATTATAAACCCCAAAAAAAGCTCGAATTTTTTAACATTTTCATCTAAAGAGCAGAACTTTTGTATCAAGTTTTAATTCAGCTGAAACAAAAACGGGTAATTTACAAAAACGAAAAGTTCCAACCATGGAGGATATCGTAGACGGTGTCGGCGATATCTGCAAACGGAGGTTTCGATTGGACGTCCTCTCGCTTGATGCCGTTGCACTTGACAGACCGAGGCGTGATGTAGCTGAGATTAGCGGGTCGAACGAGGGCTGTGTAGCTTCCAAGCTCCACTAGCTTCTTGGGGCAAACGAGGATCGATCCGAACTCGAGAATCTCGAACTTTTGGCCAGCTCGGAACGGAATTGTAGTCTCGACGTCGAAGAAGGCAATCTCAGACCGATCCTCCGCCGGAGCTAGACCGTTCATTGTGAACGGGTTGGATTGAATTTGAGCGGAAAAACTGGTTTTTGAGTATCGAAATTTCGGATTTTTGGTAACGAGATTGAGCTTGAGATTTATATATATACTAGTAGAGTACCCGCACGTTTGTGCGGTGTGACGTTGTTGTTTTGTGTAGAAAATTTAAACCCTAAATCCGAACCCGACAAAAAACCCTAATCAAAAAATTTAAAAACCCAAACTTTTTTAATAGGTCTAAACATGAAAATCCGAAATAAAAAAATCCCGAAAACCCTGACTGAACAAAAAAATCTGGAAACTTTTTCACCCGGAACCCGACCCCAATACCTAATCAAAATTTTAAAATACTCAATTTTTTTAATATATCTAAACCCGAAAACCAGAAATCTAAAAAATCCGGAAAACCCTAAACTGAAAAAAAAAATTGAACCTAACCCGAACAGAAATTTTCAAAGAAACCCGAACAATTTCTATATCTCTATAAAATTATGTCTCAGATTTTCACCCAAACCCGAACTTGTCTATAAAAACCCGAAAATCCAAAAAGCATATTCTATTGATTTGGAATTATCGTTAGATTATGTTAAGTTTTCTTTTTTGCAGATTTTTAAGAGATGGAAAACGGAAGTTTTCTAAACCATCGGTTTATTTTAAGTTATTATTCTTGTATCCAAACAATTTTTTCCATTTATTCTTCTATCCAAATAGATTTTTCTCTTATTCTTATATCCAAACAACTTTTGTTTCCATTTATTCTTCTATCCAAATAGATGTTTCTCTAATTCTTGTATCCAAACATTAGAATGTACTTCTCAATTAATAATATAAATATATGAAAGATTACTTGGTATGGTGGGTTTGCTTATTTGTCTTTTATCCAATTCTCTAGGCAAAAGGGACGCTTCTGAAATTGGTTCTCTTTCTCGGTCGATTTCCTAAGATTTTTTCTTTTCTTTTTTTGGTTTATTATCAAAGTTTACTTAATTAAGGAGGTATATAAGATTTTTAAGTTCATAGAACCTGGAAGAAAAAAATTAACTTATATGCATATAAAAGAATGACATTACAAATTAAGTTATTTTGAATTTGCATTTCATTGTATCATTGGAAACTTTGGTATTAGTGGGAATCATTTCTTTGCATGTTGGGGCCTCTAGCGGTCTCTTTGTCCCGCTGGTATGGATGGTAACGGTCTCGCTTTGGAATGTCCCTCCGGGATACTTCTCTGCCATGTATCTTTTCCCCTGGATTCACGCTTTTCTTTTATATCGTAAGGCAGGTCCCTGTACCATGCTTCTTGTCTTCCCCAAGCATATTGTCTTTGGATATCTCCACGAGGTTTATACGGCTATTTCCATGGCAGCAGTGGTGGGTTTTGTTATGTTAGGGCGTTTTGATCATTGGTTACAAATCCACCTGAATCATGTTTTGATCCATTTCTCTTTTTTTTTTTTTTTTTTGTCATCAAACAAGGAAAACTGTGAACAACGAACACAAGTATTTATTTTGATTTATTAAGGAAACTAATTGGAACCATTAGTTGTTAACAAACAAAGGAAGAAAATTGGTGAAGGGAAACGTGACAAGTCAGGAATTACTAAAAGATAGGAGACTTGTTGAAACTCAAAATTGACTCTTGTTAGAGAAGAAAATCTCACACTCTCCCCACACCAAGTTTGCAGTGAAAATTGACAACCTACCTCACGTTGTGACTGTTGAATGTTACCGTGCAAAGAAAGGTCTTGCCCTGGGCAACAAACCATCGAGCTCAGAAGCTTGATCTTTAGTCTCAGTGAAAATGATGCTACTGGATTTGTGAAAGAATCAATACATTGTACAAGAGACTTGGCAATTTATATCTCCAGAGACATGGGGGATATTTAAGAAGATGTGATTTTTAAGGGGGGTTTTCTCTAATTAGTTTTGTAATTGTTTAATTAACTAATTAAGTCGAATTATCTTATAAACCAAGTGAACCGGAATAACCGATGAGAGAAATCAGCAACGCGAACCGGACGGAGGAAAGTCCTCAGTTTAACCAGCAACACGAACCTGAGGAAAGGACTCTCGTACCATCTTCTTCTCCAAATGTTGAAGCTTTCGCTTCTCCATCATAGAACATCAGCTCCCATCTTCAAGCTCCACTTTTTCACCTTTAGATTGTTATCTCAATCTCCTTCTCCGTCAAATTCAGCATCTTCGTTGCCCTCTTTCTCGTCTTCTTCTTCTTCGAGTCTAGCAGAATCACTACTGAAATGCAGATCCGCGGAAGAAGCGCTCAGGCTGTTCGATACATCTTCGAGACTCGAGATCTCCAAGACAAACGATCTCAGTCATTTCTCGGCTGTGATTCACGTTTTAACCGGAGCCCACAAGTATACGCTCGCCAGGTGTTTGATAAAAAGCCTCATAGAACGTCTCAGGCGCCGCAACAAGCCGGCCAACATATCTTACAGACTTTTCAACGCTCTCGGCGATATTCAGACTCCGAAATTCAGTATCGGAGTGTTTAGTCTATTGATTATGGAGCTTCTGGAGATGGGTTTGTTTGAAGAGGCTCTCTGGGTGAGCCGAGAGATGAGATGTTCGCCGGATTCGAAAGCTTGTCTTGCGATTTTGAATGGTTTGGTTAAAAAGAGAAGATTTGAATCAGTCTGGGCTGATTACCAGCTTATGATCTCTCGTGGGTTAGTCCCTGATGTCCACATTTACTCAGTTTTGTTTCAATGCTGTTTCAAACAAGGTCTTTCCTCCAAGAGAGAGAAACTTCTTGGCGAAATGACATCTACAGGGATCAAGCCGAATGTTTATATCTACACCATATACATCCGTGATCTGTGTAGGGAACATAAGATTGAGGAAGCAGAGAAAATGTTTGAGTCGATGAAGAAATACGGTGTGATTCCAAACTTGTATACTTACAGTGCAATGATTGATGGTTACTGCAAGACTGGTGACGTGAGACAAGCGTACAGGTTGTATAAGGAGATTCTGGTTGCTGAATTGCTGCCAAATGTTGTTATTTACGGCTCGTTGGTTCATGGTTTTAGCAAAGCTCACGAGTTGGTTGCTGCGAGGAGCCTCTTTGTGCATTTGGTGAAGTTTGGGGTTGATCCTAATTTACATGTTTATAACTGTTTGATTCATGGACAGTGCGAATCAGGGAACATATTGGAAGCGATGAGGCTGTGTTCTGAGATGGAAAGTTTGAATCTTTCGCCTGATGTGTTCACTTATACAATACTTATCAATGGGCTGTGTAGTGAAGATCAGCTAGCAGAAGCAAATCGATTGTTTCAGAAGATGAAGAAGGAGAGAGTTTTTCCGAGCTCTGCGACTTACAATTCGTTGATTCATGGGTATTGTAAAGATTACCACATGGAGAAAGCTCTGGATTTGTGCTCAGAGATGACATCAAGTGGAGTAGAACCCAACATTATAACGTTTTCGACTTTGATTGATGGTTACTGCAAAGTGGGAAACTTAAAAGCTGCAATGGGTTTGTACTCCGAGATGACCATCAAAGGTATAGTTCCGGATGTTGTGACTTACACAGCTTTGATCGATGCGCATTTCAAGGAGGGCAACATGAAAGAAGCACTCAGGCTGTACAGTGAAATACTAGAGGCTGGAATCCAACCCAGTGGTCACACGCTCGCTTGCCTAGTAGATGGATTCTGGAAAGAAGGTCGAATCTCGGACGCTGTCGATTTTCATTTGGAAAACAGAGAAAATGCGACTAGGGAATCCATTGCTCAAATGGGATGCTGGAACCATGTGGGTTTTACATGCTTGATTCAAGGGTTATGTGAGAACGGCTACATTCTTAGAGCTACCAGGTTCTTCTCGGACATGAGATCCGGCGGGATAGCCCCGGACTTATGGAGTTACGTTTCGATGCTAAAGGGCCATCTTCAAGAAAAGCGTATTACTGACACAATGATGTTGCACTGTGACATGATCAAAACTGGAATCTTGCCAAATCTTGTGGTGAATCATTTGCTAGCAAGGCTTTACCAAGAGAATGGATATCTAAGATCAGCTTGTTTCTTGACCAATTCAAGTCATTTGGGAACGTTAAGCTAATAAGCGAGTCTCTTCTTTTCTCTTTCTGCAAGTAAATGACAGTTAAAATTCCGAGCGTGGCGATATTTTTGTTCAATCTCAGCCTCTTGGTTGTATATATGGATGAAGTGATTATCACTCACCTAGTCTACACAGAGATGTATCATTATGAGTTCGTGTTTCTTGATCTTACTGGTTTTTGGGAAGACAAATGAAAATGCTTTATTTTCCAAAGCCAAAATTACATATGTAACAGCTTATTTCTTATTAACAGTGTTTCATTGCAAAATGTATGGAATCTCAATCTACAAAAGACAATAGTACAGAAGAGTATAAAGGAGCCTATTTTTTGCCACTGTTGAATTTGATTCTTATAGATCTTATGGTGAACGGAAACTGGTGTATGGAGACAACGACAATAACATCTGGGTGATCGTCTTTGGCTTTTTAACTGTTCCTGAAAAAACAATTACTGCAACTCAGATCAAAGGAGCAGAGACTAAACCCCGGAAACAGAGGTTTTCCTCACCAAAAATGGCAGAAACAGTGAAGGGAAAGGTTAGAAACACTAGAGGCACAAAACAAATTGCCAGTTTATGTTTTTCAAGATTCAGTTTTTTTGCGTATTGCAAGCAGAGTATTCAGATACGGTGAAATCACCAACCTAAGAAGAACATAGTCCTTGTTGCTTCACATTACACAGCCACAGCTTCTGGCTTCTTGCTGGTCTTGATTCCTTTTATAGCTGCAGATTTTTTCAAAACAAACAAACATTAGATTACAGTTCCTCTGGATAAACTCAGAAAGTGTATACGACGGCCAATGACTATACCTTCTGCGTAGTCTTTAGCTCCAAATACAGCTGATCCAGCTACTAGAGCATTTGCTCCAGCCTCAATAACCTATTTTAACTCACATAATATTCATAATCCCACGATCTATAGGGCAGTAAAAATGTGAGTAAAAGATGAGACTCGGAAAAGTTTTAGAGCTTCACCTTGTAAGCATTCTTTGGAGTGACACCTCCATCAACTTCAATCCATGGGTTTACTCCCTAATCATACAAGACAACGTGTTTTAGGAGAGAATAAGCTTTCACTCCCTAATCCAGTAATCCAGAAGTTACTATATCGTTACCTTTTCAACACACATTCTTCTCAAGTCGGAGATTTTCTTTACTTGGCTTTCGATAAAGCTCTGTCCACCAAACCCGGGGTTAACCGACATAATCAAGACCAGATCCACCACTGATTCCAGAAACAAACAATAATCCAATGAGACTAATCTTATCATCTCTAACCAAAGCAGGTGCAGTGTTAGGACTGAAAAACTCACCATCCAATACATATTCTATTGCAGTCAATGGGGTTCCAGGGTTCAAGACAACTCCAGCTTTAGCACCTAAGCTTTTTATCTAAACAGCATCACAGCAGCACAAAGGTCAAGATGACTTACAACCAGAAGCAAAAGTGAAAGCAAGAAGAAGATATCAGTACTTGATTCACAGTGCGGTGCAAATGGATGGTCGATGACTGCTCACAGTGAACACTGACTATATCTGCACCTGCTTTGATGAAATCCGGTACTCTCTGATCCGGTTCCACTATCATCTGGTTTAAGCAAAAACCTTAAAATCAAAAACTTGACTAGAAAACATCAAGAAACCATACATAGAGAGAAATTAAGAAAAGGAGGAGGCTTTTACAAGATGAACATCCAACGGAAGATCTGTTACAGGACGCAAAGCATCAACCACTAGAGGTCCGATTGTAATGTTGGGAACAAAACGGCCGTCCATCACATCAACATGGATCCAATCACAACCTGCCAATTCTACTGCTTTTACCTGGAAGAAGAAGCGAGACAAAAGAGTAACCTTTTTGAAGTCGTCGAAAACAGAGAAACCTTTTTGAAGTAACTTTCAGACCTGCTCGCCTAATTTGGCGAAATTGGCGGAGAGAATCGAAGGAGAAACAATTATATCACTTTTCGAAAACTTATCAACACGAGCTGAAGCCTTCACAACACCATGAGTCTTCCTTCTGCAAAAAAGTTTTAAACACCAAATTGTGGCTTGAGGGCTAACAAATATTCCAGATTGAGTATCAAATCGGAAGCAGAAAGTGGATAATGTTTTACTCAAGCATATCAACAAACACTTGAAAGACATCAACTTAATTCCTTAATGAACTTATATTAGCAGATTATTATCACTCCGTAGGATCAGAGAGAAACAAATCGATTCATCTTAAACTACAGCAAATTTCATTTCTAGTGTCAGACCGATCGAAAGAGGGAGATTTCAATTCGAGAGAGAATTGTGAATTACCTGGAGAAAGAAAACGAAGTGGGTTGGTAAAGAAACGACCTTTCAGGCCTAAGACCTAATCCATTGACTTGGGTTGACGAACAACACAACGAAGCCGCTGAGCTCGACATTTTCCGAATCCGAGATTACTTTCTCCCACTAGAATCACTAAAGGGTTTGGTGGGTAGGTTAGTGAGAGAAACCCCCAATCTTTGATTTGACTCCTCCTCTTCTTCTACTTCTTCTTCCTTCGTTCTCTCTCTCAAACCAACAAGAAAAGAGCCTCTCTTTTTTTTTTGCGGGAAAAGAAAAAAGGGAGAAAATCAGGAATCTCTGAGAATCGGCCACGTGTGATTACTGTCTCGTGGGCAACGCCTTCTTCTTCCTCTGATCCAATGCAGCTTATCTCAAACGGTTGGCTCTCTATTGCTGACTTGTAAATTTGTGGGAACACTTCAAAGTTCAATATTCATTTCAAAGGTTTACTTTTCAATAGTGAGAAAAATCAGAAATCTACTATTTTTCGTGGTCAGTTTTAAACAAAATCAATTTCATTTCAATTTTTGGGCCCGTATGTATCCAAGAAGGCCCATTATCTTGTGGCTCTGTTAATATATTTCCCTCAGTAGATATTAGATAAAATCATGACATTGTAAACAAAACAATGACATAAACTGCAAAGATAAAAACAATGACATGACATTATTTAAAATGCGTACTTAAAACTTCGTTACATTTTATTTTGTTTTATTAATTAGAGAAGAAGTAACACACGAACAAAAGCCACTTCTTGCTCTGTCCACTACCATGCAAATTACTAAAGTAAACCTGAGAGGGTTACTCTCAAAGAAGTAACACACGAACAAAAGTCACTTCTTGCTCTGTCCACTACCATGCAAGTTACTAAAGTAAACTTGAGGGTTACTCTCAAATCCACCTCTGGAGATATAAGCACCGCCTTTGGTCCCCGGAGCTACCATATAACCTCCACCACCACTCTTTCCTCCTCCACTGCTGCTACCACCACCGCCATTGCTCTTCCCTCCACCGCCGCTGCTGCTGTTTTTCCCACTCATTTTGCAGATATGATTTTGATCAAGAACTTGGAGATTTTGAGTATTGTAAGAAAGTGATTGAACAATGGTTACTTATAGAGAGGGAGTGAGAGCATATTCAAATCTCCGGTCAAAATTGATGCTTCCCAAGATTACTGTATTGACTCACATCACCTCGTAAAAGTGATAGTACCATTAGTCCATTACCATCTTACATTTACGAAGTGATTACCATTTATTAACGGGTTGAATGAATTGACGCCTCTCCACATTCTTAATAATCCTATTTAGGCTTTTAAATAAGCTCATTAGTATTGGGCTTGATTATTATCTGTATACTGTATACTATATTTATACGTAATTCATTACAAAAATATGAAAAATATATTTCAATGATTAACATTTTAATGGTGTAGTCGGATTTGATGGCACTCCAAAAATAATTAGTGCTATAATTAACCCTCAACTTACGTTAGTAGTGTTGTAGCTTGGACTCACTAACCCGATTTTCTCTTCTCATTTTGTATATTTTAGTATTTTATTTTCCCCACTTTGTCCCACATTTTTTGCCACTTAACCGGTAAAATGAAAAGTATGATCTTGCTTTATGTAAAAAGCGCTACCACATGCCGGCCAAAAAGAAAGCTGCTACGGTAGTAGTGACTGCTACCACACATATATATTAGTATATATTTAGCATAAACGTGTTTAAGCTGAAAAAAATATATATATCTCAGATTCACAATACAAAAAGAGATTGACAAACAAAAGTGTATGTCCCCTTTTTCCTCTAAATTTTCAGCTGACCAATGCTTTGGTAAGTTACTCTATCAAGTGAATTTACACTAAATAACCAAATTATATCATTTTCTTGTAAAGTTGTAATGTTATTAGCATAAACTACTAAACTATAACATTAACCAAATTCTATCATTTTATTTTACCTTATAATACACGTTAGTTTTTTTTATTGAAAGACGTTTAAAAAAACCTATTTACCTCTAACTAATTAAACTTTGTAATAAAGCATAGCAACTTGAAATTCCAATTGCATCGTGGTCTGAAAAGCAGACTACGATTAATTAAACTACGCCATCATACACGCATTAATGATTAAACCTAGATTATTTTCTAAATTAGTGGATTTTTAAAAATAAAATGAATTCGATTACTTTTGGACAAATGATATTCGATTATTTGAAGAACTAAGAAAAACATGGAGTCACACAGTTTTCTTTCTACTAATCGATTAATCTCCACAATGACGAAAGGACACTGCAGATTTCTAGGCTACCGTAGCTTCTAAAAACTCGTTGCTTCTAGTCTCTTTGTTTCTTTAGAGTTGTTGTTGATTGTGTGTCTCTCTCCTCCTTTGTCCTTCTTTTATAAGGATTTTCTCTCTTCAACAGTTTCCACAGGAGTTCCTCTTTTGATGATTAGGTAGATAGAATATTCTTCGTATCTCTTTTCACAACTGGAGAGACACAAACGACATCCTTCAAGTATCCCTTTTCATTTCTTCTTATCGCATCTGTTATATTACTTGGGATTTTAGGCCTTGCATGTATAGAGTTTGACAAGATTCGAAATTCTTCCATATTTCCATATAATGTCACTCTTATTAAACGTGTTACCATCTGAAGACCTTTTAACAAAAAAAAATAAATGTTACCATCAAAATGAATGGTCAATCTTTGTTCTCGTCTCCACTTGGTCACCGCTTTAAGTTTGAGAGGGCATAAAGAAAAATTTAAAAGATTCTTAATATGATTACGATATTTACTGATGTAAAGTAAGGCTTTGGAGGGTGGAGGCGTGGAGCACGTGCCCCATGCTCTGTGTGTCATATCAAGGACTAGGAGTGGGATAAAAAGAAAGTTGAGATCATTGAAAGAAGCGATCGACGATGCAAGAGACATCTGGCAGGAATGGGATCGAGAGCGTGATGATTTGCTCTTGTAAGTTGCACCGTTTTTTTTGTTGCCTCTTTGTACGATCGTAGGGGCATTTTTACTATTGTTTTGTTTTCTTAAAAAAATGATTAGAGGGATCAGTGGGTCAAAAGGCCATTGACGAAAAGTGAGTAAGACTTCTTAGAATTATTTGTCATACAAAAAAAAATCAAGAATTTTTTTTTTTTTTGTTAAATAAATCAAGAAAATGTTAGTAAAGTAAGGGTTAAGGAATTTCATGAGATACAATTTTAAAAAAAAATGTAATACTGAAAGTAAGGAAATGAAAAAAACAATTATCAACGAATCAGAAAATTAAATTTATAAATCTACAAGTCGATTTTACTGTAATAGCTTGTCTTCAAGACTTCAAATATGGCACATCATGAATACTTTGATAATAATTTCATATTAGAACTTAAATACACTGTATTATTAGTAAGATTCGAGTTTGTTTTCAGACAAGATTTGTCGGGTCACAGATCCAATTATCTGATTCACCTCTTGATCTTTAGCTTTCATCCAAATTGTTTATGGACCACACCTACACTTTTCTTGGAACGTTTCATTCGAGCTTTTACAATTCAGTTTATAATTAATTTGTAATTTCTACCATATAATAAAATTTCTTGTGGTTGATATTTTCATATTCTACAAAAGATACCACCACTTTCATGCCACGGAAAGTTGGAAACATTAAATGATTAAATCATAAAGAAGAGCATGAAAACCGAAAAAGAGCATGATTGATGGTTATAATTGACTTTAACTTTATGAAATACGATAAAAATAATAAAAGCTTTATTACAACATAAATAGAAATTACAAAACATGGTGGCCCGCGCAAATCAATCACTAATTGATCCGGAGGTCACATGCATGGTTCTCAATGCAAGATAAACCCTAATTAGAGCCCTAATTTGTTGTTCGTCTTGTGGAAACCTACGATAAACCCTTATTTCAACACCATATAAACCCTAAACTTGGGATTAATAACCATGAGATATTGGACATATACTAAAAATTCCAACTAACAATACATACATATAACTTCTGGTTCACGCAAGTTTAAAATAGTTTTAAACTTTTTTATTTGGATACGAAGATTCATACGAAATGCTTTACGAGGGAATCTGAGTCGGTGTCGAATATAAAATCGGCATGGTCAAGAAGATAACTTGAGTAACCCTCGAAGTTTCCAATCATATTGTCTTGATCATCAACGCTAGTTGATGAGACTTCTTGGGAAACATCTGACATAAGAAGATCATGACCATAGTCGATATTCATATTGTTCTCTTCGTTGTGGTTATCTCCTCCGAGAAAATGTGAGAAATCGTAATCTTGGTCAATGCCGAGATCAGAAGTAGCATTGATCTCATGCTCAGGGTAAAACGGTGATTGGGAGAAGGGATCGAATTCGGAGACAGTATTCGTCAGGGATGCATTAGAACTATCCTGCTCAGGGAAGCCATAGAAAAAGCTTGAATGTGATATTGTAGTAGCAGTCAAGTTACCTTCCATGGAAGCGGACAATATTTCTTTGATGGAAGTGGCTTTAGCCGCAACTTTGTTCAATAGCCTTGATGTGGAACTCGATTTCTTGAAACGTTTCTTGCAGCTCAAAGAACCGCCCTGTGCAGCTTTCCCATCACTGTTGTCTATCTCAGAGATCTTGGAATCGGAAGAAGGATCAGGAGACATGGAAGGCATAGAGATCGACCGGGAGTATTGCCTCTCAAGACTAGGAGCATCTAGGGAATGAGATTTCTCAGGCGGTGTGGTGACAGTAGGGTTAGAACTAGAAGAAGCCAGTTGCTTGTGAGTCACGGGATCAATACCCTGCTCGATCAAACGTTTTTTGAGATGAGTGTTCCAATAGTTCTTGATCTCATTGTCTGTTCTTCTAGGTAAATGTCTCGCGATAACCGACCACCTAAAGGCAAGGAGAGAGAGAGAGAGACCGAAGACAAGATCGAATTAAATGATTATACCTTTTCATGCATTTCATTATTCATTTGAGGATCCATATATGCACACTAATAAACATATAAACGTACTTGTTTCCACGAGAAGCATGAAGCATGATGATAATCTGCTCTTCCTCTGAACTAAACTCGCCTCTTTTGATCTCAGGCTTTAGGTAATTAGTCCATCGTAGTCTACAACTCTTTCCACATCGTTTCAGCCCTAATTAAAACACCATATTCATCAGCATAAGAAATTTATAGATTAATATATAAATACTAATTAAACATGTGTATATATGAAAATATTTATAAACCAGCTTTTTGGGGAATGTCGCGCCAGCCTCCTTCGCCGTAGTCGTGGATGTAAGTAATGAGTTTCTTGTCCTCCTCGGCGGTCCATGCGCCTTTCTTCAGCCCTTCTCCGACACAACATGGCTTTCTTGACATTTTTTTTCCGATATGAACACCAAGGAATAGAATTTCATATAACCTCTCACGAACGTTCAACCAAAAATCTTTATAAAAAAAAAAAAAAAACAACAAAAAAATAGAGAGAAGAATATACTGAAGGAAAGTAAAATTGAAACGGAATTTGTCTAAGATAAGAAAGAAATAGATCTGTTGATGAGAACTCTGATGCATTTGAATATGAACCTAATCGAGAAACGCTCTTTCTTACCCACAGAGCTACCGGGTGTTCTCATGTTTTTCAAGTAGACTCCAATATATATTTTTATTTTTATTCTTATAGTTTTTTTGACACTAAGATCAGAATCAAGAAGCTTATGAAGAAGAGCCAAGAGACATGGATTGTGTGATAGTGGTGAGCTTACGACCTATAATCCTCTCTATATATATACACATACACTAAGAAAGTCAGAATGTTATAGATATTTTGGTAAGTTAATTTAATTATTTATATAGATTAATAATTCGCTATAGCTAGTTCGAAAATTATTTAAAGTTAATTAGAAAAATGTTTGCAAAGCGATGTTGTATATAAATTGCTATATCTTGGTATATGTATTCATTTTGAAGTATTTTAATTAAGGAAATGCCTACGTGTTGGTACTAGATGAAGTATACTAAATTTATTCCAGCTACTTTTACTTGATTCTTGCATATTCAATTGTCATAGGACAAATCAGTTTTAATATTATTTTTTTTTTGTCAAGTTTTAATATTAATTATTACTATAGAATTGTATGAAAGATCCAATGTGGGTTCAGTCGGAGAGGAATAACAAAAACTATCAATGAATACGTATAAGGTAACAGGAATTCATTCATTTGACAAGTTCTTTCTTTCTTTTTTTTAACTTTTTAGGATCTCCAATGCATCATGTAATTTTTGTGTGTCTATGTTTAAATATTGAATTTAAATCAAATATAAAAAATGGAATAAATCACACGTTTTAAAACTTATATCTAGTTCTCTAAACGAAAATGCAAAATAGAAAAAGAATGAAAATGTCCTGGGTACTGTAGTAGATATATAATATAATAGTGAAGCGGGAAAGTAATATACATTATTGTTGATCATTGAGATTTTAGAATCGAAGGGATATTGTAACATCACGTGTTATTTTCGATGTCGGTCCTATTTGTTTGCCACTTTTGTTGTTGTTCTATTATTGTTCGTCTCTTACCACCTCTCACATATTCTCATTTCCCTTCTCTACAGTTTCATTTTTATAAAAGTAACAACTTGACTACTTTATTCTCTATATGCCTCTTCGGGAATCTCAACGTCAGCTTTTATGAGTTTGGAACCTACCTTGTTGATCTGTTCAGAAAAAAACAAAACCATCTTGATGATCGTTTTAAGGCTTTATGATCGGATATCATCGGAATATCTTGGAACTCGTTCAGAGAAACCTTGACAGTGCATGTAACCATACTCTCTGATGCTACTATATATACTAATATTTCGAAAAATGAATATTTATCACACAAACTCTCTAAAATTTCGTCTGCCACCCATAGTTTTTTAGATACAAAATATGTAGATTCAATTCATACATATAATCTGTTTTATGTATCCAAAACATCCAAAACCCACATCCCCCCCCGATGCTAGCTAGATACTCCAGAAATTTTGACTTTATTGGTTTTGTGGTTTGTAAATACTCAAAATCTTTTTGTTTTGTATATACATATGAACTTAAAAGTTGACTTATATGTGGGTTACTCGTTTCTGATATGTTACTTGAATTTGAAATCATGCACGTACTTATACGACATCCATCATAGGAATGCAGTTTTTCGCCGGTCTAAAAAGCAGATACCGGTTCTAGTTGGAAAGTCTTCATCTACCATATAGTAAGAACCAATTTCAGATTGTTACACATGTACATATATTCAATCAACTTATATCCGCTCGTTCTATGCTCATTTCTTCTATATGTCGACCAACTTAGATGATCCTACATTAATTTTCAGTCTTCTCTTATTCTTGGTACTAAATGGTGCAAGCCGTCTTTCAAGCCATTTACTTATAGCCACATATTCGTGGTCCCTTATAGGTATTTGACTGATCTCTATGAACAATGACCCCATAAGCCTCAAAGCTCCTTTGAGAATATTCTCCACTGGCTCTCCCATGCAACCATCCATCTAATAATACTTGAGAGCAAAATAAAGCGACCGGTTCAACATTCAATCTCCTAAATATCCCCACAATTTATTATTTTAGTTTAATCTCGCGAACTAAAACTTATCATAATCCTTTATATTGGTTTGATCAATTCCAGTTGATCTTCTTGATTTTGTAATTTTGTTACGGGGTTTTAATCAAATCCTCGAAGGTATCATTTTCGCAGAACAACTTGCCTCGCATTGTCTTTTTTTTTTTTCTTTTTAATGGTAACCATTTATCAGTGACGTTATTTTCTAAACTTGGACGGTTGCTTTCTATTTTGGGTTCATTATCATGTCATCTACTCAAGACTTTTTTTCTGCGTCTATAGCATTTTCGACACTTGATCTATTCTTCATGCTGTCACTCTTGTTTTATTACGGTCGAGATTTTGCAGACGAATATACTGTTTGTTATATTAATCACCACATCACACGAAATTGATCTCTTTTTGTTTACCTTTATGTCGTGATTAAACACTTCATCACGCCAGATATTGTAGTTTCGTTCTCAAAGCCACTACTAATTCTGAATCCGGACGTAGATTAGGACTCATTAATAACGTTATTAAACTTCAAATCTCGGAAATAATAAATTAGAATTTTGAGTTATATACGCACTTTCTCTCTGTATATTGAGAACTGCAATGAAGAAGATGTATATACACTCAAATCTTACACTTATAAATATTGGGTGAATGGGTGATACATAAATAATTGTTGGTAGGGGACATTAAAGTATATAATGCTGGTACATCATTTCAAGCGGCTCGTATATACTATATTTCTTACAATATTACGACGAAGAAGTTGAGTTACAACTTACAGTTTCTTTAGAACAACCGGTCTGGTCATTGGACTGATATATTGCATCATCGTATGGTATGGATATCTAATTATATAGATTATTTATAATATGTTTAGTTCATGATTCAATGGTCATGGACTTAAATTAGATTAATACTGTATTAAACATATGAAGAAAATGATTTTATCACCAGCTAAGTTGGGGTGATAGAGAGAACTTCAGCCAGCCATTTTTTTTGGGACCGCGAAAGTACTGCTAAAACGTGGGGAACAGCCACTCACCCCCAAAAATAAAACTGAAGATGCTTTTCTTTTAGATGGTTATCTTTTACATTAAACATTTTTATAATATAGGAGTATAAAAATTGGAATATTTTTCTAATTTTATTTCGAAAAGGATTTAGTGACCAGAACAATGATTTCGGTTGTGCTGTCAGTTGTGGTCTCAATTCCCTTTTTTTTGTTCTCTTCATATAATTGGTAGTCTGTTAGATAATGTTCCGTGCAATAATTCAAATATATACTGTAATGGACAGACCATTGATATGCTCAATGCTCAATTCTCAATATGTCACAGATACTGTAATGGACAGACCATTGATATGCTCAATTCTCAATATGTCACCCGACCTAGTATAACGTTCGAATTCCCGAAGTGGTTTGAATTGGAGAATACCCAAAAAAATAGGAGTATCAAATAATAAGAATACTAATTATTTTAAATAAATGAATCAATTTTTTTTTTATAAAGTAATGAATCAAAATTCAGAACGTATATTTTTGAAAATAGGTTTAAAAAACATAAAATACATCCGTTCGGTAATGAAAAATCCTTTATCAAGTACTAAATTTCCTTTACAATTTTCAAGTAATCAAATGGATAAAAACCTTTACACAGATTTTTGGGATCCATTGCTTTTTATTGCGTCAGTTAAAGAACGTATCTTTCTTAGAGTTTTCTCTTTTCTTCTTCGTGATTATTACAAATTTACAACATGAACTAATTGTTTCGTAACTAATACGAAGAAAACAGGAAAAGCATTGGATAAGACACTGATATCAATTACGACAGCTTCCATTGATACATAACTGGAGAAAGTTTAGTGTGAAACAGTTTTTAAACTAGTCCAATTTCAATTAATACAACATTTCTACAGTAAGTTTCTACAGCTGTGACTAGACACATTTTAAATATAATTAGTAGACCCGTTTCGGTGAACAAGCATATATATATACCCCCTGTTGGTTTATTCCTTCTTATTAGGTTGTCAACACCCCTATTGGTTTATTCAAATTGCAGAAATATGAGCTTCCAATAATACAAACACAATTAGTAAAGTTGGCTTGGCTAAAGACCACACCATCAAGATCTCCTTTTGAGATAAATACAAAAACTGAAAAGCAAAGAAATGATGGAAGGTGGGGGTACTCTATGGTAAGATTCATGTGGTTCTCTCAACTCTTTGCATTTTATTTAGGGTGAATTTAGCCAATATCCTCCAATAATCTGACAATTAAAAATTTGGAGAGATTAATAGATAATTAGTTTTTGAGGAGAGATGATTTATTGTTTACACCCAAAATATCCTTTAATTTTAATTTATTTACATGTAATGCCATTGATCTAAAACCTGTTTTCTGATGTTATATATCGGAAACACTGTTCATCAAATACAAACTGATTATACTGTTTATGGCCTGAAAACTCAAGATAACTATTTAATTATCATGCTAACTAATATGATATCGAGATAACTATTCGATTACCATGTTAACTAATATGATATCGAGATAACTATCTAGTTACCATGGTAACTATTATAGTACCATGATAACTATTCGATTATCATGTTAACTAATATAAATATACCTATAATACTCATGTTAACGTCTAACATAAACATATATTTACCAATCAAAATTAGAAATTAACATGATAACAGTACTAATACTGTCATTATAAGTTAACTTTATAAGTTATTTTGATAATAACATAACCGACACTAGAATTACCGTTGCTAACAATATTGTTATCATCTGTTGTCAGAGTTACCATCGCTTTTATTTTCTTTCGCCGGAGTATTGTGTGATGAGAGAGAAAGAATACTGTAATTAGATTGAAAGTACAAGGGTAAAATGGATTTTTATTAATGACTAGTTAATGTCAGAACAACAGCTTTTTGGTCACTTAATTAATGTATTATCCAAGGCTATACATTACAATTTCCCTTTTATTTATTTATTTTTTGATGCATTTTATATTCTAAATCCATAAATTATATTTCTTGTTAACTAAGTATATGAAATGTAGGGGTACTCTATGGTAAGGTTCAAGTTGTTTTCAAGATATTGATTTGAATCTGACTATAATGACCTCTCGAAATTGATTGATTAATCAAAGGACTGACTAGCTTTTTCTTCGTAATTTGATGTATTTCAGTTTTTAGGGATGATGTTCTTGATATTCCAATTTGTTTGATTCAAGTTGTTATAATATTTGTGTTCGTTGACTCGCGAAAAAGACGGGTATTGTACGTGTGTTTTCTTTTTTCCTACGTTGGATTGGCTTTCTCGTGAGTGGATCTACTCTCACTAAATACTTAGCCAATATAGTATCTATCTAAAAAAAAGTATTTGAGGTCACAATATATACGGTGTTTATTTTACATCAAATTTAGTTTACCTTGTGACATATTTAAGAAACTTATGATTTGAAAAACTTTTATTTGACCTGCAGGTTTCGGCGGTCTATACATATATAGTTATGATGTTCTCTGGAATTAAAGAAATCCAAGTACAAAAATAAGACATGATGTGATATGATCGTTTCTTTAATAAAGTATCCTTTAATTATGGTTTTCCTCCCAATAGACTCTTTTTGTGTAATTTCTGTTTGCACTTTGTAGCTAATAGTAGTAGAAGTGTAGAAGTAGAACCATCTAATAAATTTTGCAATAGTGTCTCTTGCTGATTTTTCTAATATAAAACAAAAAATACCTTATCGGCGTACGTATAAGTTATAACCTGTTTGATAATATTTGAGGTTAAAAATACTTACCGGGTATGAGAATTTTAGTTCATGTCCAATGTTAGGAACCAAATACGTGTTCGAGTTCAGTATTGCATGTGGGGTTGATTAATGTTTTGTGGATTCCCCACAACTGTTGACTAAAGTTGGTTAAAAAAATCGATTAAAAATATATTATTATGTGATAAATATATCTGACCTAATTCGATTTTGCTTCATTAATGCTTGAAATATATATACTATATATATATATATATATTTATTTTTTTTTTGGTGCAAAATGCTTGGAAATTTTTAGGTTTTCTTGTGATTATCACTTTTTAAAACGTATTTTTGGTCTGTTCGAGGGATTTTATGGGTTTCAACCCTCATATTTTGAAGGAAAGATAGTAATCTAATTTGGACTAAACATCGATGGACATGTATTAGTTACTAACATTTATAGATTGACCGCGAGTGACTTTCAGCGAACTCAATTTCTATTATGGGTCAAACACATCGATCTGCATTTTCTCCATAATTGATCAAGACTCAAATCCGGTGGAAGAGACTTCCTAAATAGGCCATGCAAGGTGGATCACATCAAACTTTGGTCACCGATGCATATCTTGTTCAAAGCCAAAATTCAAATTTGACAAGAACTTAAATATGGTTCGAAGTGCTGATATCTTACTATAAGTTTTTGTAATTGGTCTGTAATATTTTAACTGGGCTTCGACCCATCTAATTCTGCCTCCTAAAGGCATCGTTCAGGCCAAAACTTTTTTCGAAGCCAATGTTCACAGTGAGTCAGTGACAGTACTCGTTGCAAGTCGACGCTGCACTATCTGATTTCTGTTTTGCATGTGTACATGCTAAAAGAATTTAATGATAGCAGGCCATGTTCTGGGTTATATTGGGCTTTTACTGGACCTATTTTCTACGTTGCGGTTCTTGATTCTTGTTTATAGTAAAGATACGGATTCATTTAGGTCAAAGTGAATTCCTTTTTTTTTAACAACACAGACATTTCAATAACCATTAAAGTCTTTCCAACTACAAACTGGGATGGGGCCCAGATGAAGACGAGGAAATTAAACGACATTTTGCAAACTTGGCGATCGAATCAGCCGATGCATTTTCGGATCTAGGTACGAAACCGAACCAGATCGAGGTAAACAAAGAAGCAAGGGAGTGGATGTCGAAAAGGATGTCATAGATCTCCTTGATCTGGACATGCATGTTCAGGGCTCGGATGAGGTCTTGCGAGTCGGATTTGAGGTGGATGTTGCTAATTCCTTCCTCCAGGGTGTGGTTTAGGGCAGATCGAATAGATAGCGCTTCTGCCATAAGCGAGGATGTGACGAATCGTTCTGCTGAGGACCCTCTGTTCACTTCCGCTCTGTTTGTGTCGACGAAGATCCAGCCAAAACCTCCGATGCCAGTGTCCTTGCACCAGGCTCCGTCTGAGAAGCATGTAACGATTCCGGACTCTCCTGGTTGTGGGTTGGGAGAGGTAAAGCTCTTGGTTACTGATTTTTTCAAGATCTGAGCCGATTGCCAATCCTTTGCCTCTCTGATTGCTTTTAGAACAGTTTCTGTAGGTGGGATGCGCCGGTCTTCGAAGATGAGGGTGTTGCGTGCCTTCCATATAGACCAGCAAATCCAGGGGAAAAGCGGACCAGATCCTAAGCCCGTGGGTGGTAGGCAGGTCCAGGCTCTTGACGCGATCAGTGTCTCCGCAAAAGTTTGGTTTTGGTTTGGGTTAACGGTGGTGGTGAGCGGTGTTTGGATCCAGACCTCGGAAGCATATGGACATCGGAAAAACAGGTGTTCCGTAGTTTCCAACTCGCCGCAGTGTATGCAGCAAGCGTTGTCTAGAAGGCCACGATTAAGGAGATTTTCGCCCACAGGTAACGCTTCCTGGATTGTTTTCCACAAGAATACTTTCATTTTAGGAGAGAATTTGCCTTGCCAAATGACTGAAATCCAGTTGATTGGTTGAATAGATTGGTAGTCTTCAGGAAGCTCATGCATAGACAAAGAGGCGTAGTAGCCTGTCTTGACGGAATACTCCCCAGATTTTGTCAGAAGCCACACATAGGAGTCGTGGGCGCCTTTCCGACTTGTTCTGATTTTCAAAATTTCTTCCAAGAGGTGAGGTAGGATTTGCTGGATCTTTTCTCTATCCCAATCATTGGTCTTGTTCGTTTACGCACATTTTTAACTAAAATCAAAAATGGAAATATGGCCATGTTCGTTTCACTGTCGCATCGACCAGCGTCAGCGGCAAGAGAAAAAGACGCTAACGGAGGTAGTGGTGGGAGAAAAAGGAGGTCGATGTTGCCGTTAAAGGAGTCGCAACTGCCATTGAAAGGAGCCGCAGTTGACGCTAAAATTTTCAGCAACCATATATATTATTGTCCGTAAACAGTCGCAGTGTCTTTAATATTAACTCCGAACTGGCGAACTGTATACTCTCCACAAAACTTGCCTTCCAAGTATCTATAGTGTACATTCTTGAGAAACATACAAAAGTATTTTGAAGAATCTCGTATAGATAGTTTTTTACCAAGATAGGAAGAAAGAGGACACACATTTGTTTTTAACTTTGTATGTGGTAATAAACTGGTGAACAATTAACATCTAAACTTGACACGTGGGTATACGTATACATGTAAAACCCGCAATTAACTTTGTACGTAACATTTCATGTTCATCTTGAATAAATATACGCAGTCCAAATTAGAAGAATACAAAAATTTAATTAAACTCTTCTTGGGTTTGGGCAACTGGCTATAAAGGGTTTTGGTATATTAGTAAAAATAAATTTGCTTGTGGTTTGACCCCTGTTAGTCTATTACTACTCCATTTGCATACCTTGCACTTGAAGTTTAGCTTTTATCAAATTATACTATATTAAACATTTTGATACTGTTGAACAAAAGCAAAAACAAACATTTTGATACTTTTCCATCTTTTTTCAACCAATCAATAAAGAAAGAGAATAAAACGGTTGAAGGGATCTGGAAAAAAGAACGAAAAAGAAAACTGAAATGTTGAAAGAGGATGGGTTAAGGAAGATGTCGTGTGGTACTCAATTTATCACATTTCTAGTTATGATCATACCATCACGTGCCTCTCCCACCTCTACTTGCCTTTTGTTTGGTAATTCAAAGTGTGCCATAAAATAAAGGATAGAGAGATCATTATCTTCATCCGTAAATCATATATTTAGATAACATTGATACAAAAAAACCTCTTATATTTTAGATATTCATATGGTATATCATAGCTTTCAATAAACATCAGTGAAACCATTATAGCCAGATAGAGCTTCGCAGTGCTAATTAGCTTTCAATACTCGATATGGTGACATTTTGGAGATAATACAGCTCATGTATCTATTCACCAATAAAAAAAATTCCAAGTGAAACAAACAAGATTATAATCATTTTTGGTGGAAGAAAGAACCATGTATTTTTGATATACTTACTTATCAAATTTAAACAACCTAGGCAAAATGTTATTCTTTAACAGAAAAGAAAACCACTATGTATTTCAAAAGTAAATAATAATAATAATATCGATCTAACTGGTTTTTTTGTCTTGTCGAGCGTGATTGTTACAAGATGAAAGTTCGATTCAACATCGATTAACATTTGACCAATTAGATAGGCACCTCTAAAATTTAACATTTCATCCCAAAAAAAAAATTTAGCACCCCTAGTTTTACATATGCTCTAGAAAGGAAAATAAAAAATATGCGAAATAAAAAGATGTGCTACGTAATATATATTGACAATACACACAAAGTTGAAGCACCACGCATAACAGCTTTATAACGGAATAGATCCGTCATGGGACAAATGAAAGATGAACTGAGATATTTTGCTAAATATAAACATTTCAAGTTTAATTATTATATGTTTAAAAAAAAAACAAAAGTTTAGATATAAAAATATTCATTATTTAGAGATATTTTTAACAGTTACAAAAATTCTTACTAAAACCGAAGTTCATATTTTAGCTGTCCTCACACCCTTTTCCAGAAATATTAGAGTGTTTTTTTTTTTTTTTTTTTGAACTTTAAAATATTAGAGTTAGAAACGAGATACTTTTGAAACTCTACTAATTGATACGTTACGTGAATTTAGGTGTTATGTTCATGGAAATTGTGTTTCACTTTACACATTCCCAAAATTTTAATAAACCACATGTACACAATATTACCTTATTCTCTATTTTATGCTTTTATACTATGTCACTAGTAAAAATTCAGTTTGAAGTGTCTTTTTATAGTATTTAACTTCAGATATCATACCTATAAAGCCGAAAACGAGACTGGTGTCTAACAAGAAGTAAAAATGAAAAAAATAAGATAAAATACATATATTTAAGAGAAACTGGCCGACTTCTATTCACCAAGTAATATTAAAATGTAAGCCTAAAATGACTCACACTTTTAAGAACTTCAACTTCAAATGTGAAAACACCAAAATCAAAGCAATGGAAAAGGATGAAATTTGCCCAATAGCGTATATATATATATTATGAAAAATATAACCAATAGAGTCTCTTCTATAGCAAGTAATTAACAAGTACTATAAAATTGTATTTTAAGTTTCTTTTGAGTTTTGAGTATAACATATAGTGGAAGTAGAGATGATAGAAATATCTATACAAACTTCAATACACCACACTAAAAGGTGAAAAAAATGTTCTTACTTTCTTTATCAGTGGATATGAGAGTCTTGAATCTCCTTTAGTAATTCCAGAAAGGTTCAAGATCAACCGGTCCAGTGGAGGAAGACGGATCTTCTTGAGTGTCAAACCGTCTCTTACCAAATTCAAAATCCGACGAAATATCGGTGTTCATGTCAGTCGAAGCTGCAGTTTCTTGTGACACACTCATCGTTTTGAGACTCTGCCTTCTGTTGTTATCAATCATAGCCTGTAGAACCGAGTGTTCTTGAGCGAGACTCGGACCGGAAACCTGTAGGGGTTGAGTTTGGTAGAGCGGAATCCTCTGGAAAAAGTCGGCATGGATCGAGTTGAGAACAGGGCTGTTGAAACAACTGAGGGTGGTTCCTCTGGTTTGATCCGTTTGGTTGGAGAAGCAGGGCACGTAAACCGGTTCTGTTTTGGTCTTATCATTGTATGGTGAAGAATCGGTTAAAGAGGGCAAAAGAGAAGGGCTATAGTCGGTTCCCAATGAACCGATCCGGATTAGACTCGAGATCGGAATCTTCTTCCCTCCAGCACTCTTCTGAAACACCCTGCAAATCACCCATTCATTCTGAAAAGATCCAACACAACAAAAAGGAAGATGTCAAACAAAAGAAAAAGAGAAAAACAGAGCAGAAACAGAGGATTTCCGGTTAACCTTTGCGGTTTTTGGTAAATTGTGAGCAGAGAGTTTTCCTTCGAGCCTATACTCATGCATCACCCAATTTGTTTTCTGACCTTTAGGAGCTCTTCCTCTGTAGAAAACAAGTGTTTTCTTCATCCCAACAAGCGATTTGCCTCGGTAAATCTCCTTATCCTTCCCGGTCGCCTTCCAATAACCGGCTTCAGTTGCCCGGTTAGTCCTCAAACCGGTCGGGTACTTTCTGTCCCTCACACAGAAAAAGTACCATTCTTTCTCACCCATTTTTGCCATCCCTGCATAGTTAAATGATCCCAAAAATCAGTCCCCTAACAGCATTAGATCTCAAGAAGAAGTCTGGTTTTGAATTTAGACTATGAAATGCTAAAACTTCAAACCATGGTGGTCTTGGAAACATACATGGTAACTCCCATGGCTCGGATTTGTTCAAATCAACTTCACCAATAGCTTTAGCTGAGAAGCTGATGTCAAGAACCTTCTTGTGGAGATAGTGAGTTATGAGTTCTTCATCTGTTGGATGAAACCTGAAACCAGGAGGTAAATCCATCTGTTCTTCTTCCTTCTGAAACCCACAAAAAGTCTCCATCATTTCTCCTCTCAAGAAACCTTAAACCTTTAAAACTGAAACAAAAACCTTCTTGTTGTTTTGTTTTTCTTCCTTCAAGATCGAAACTTATATTGGTTTCTTGATTTGATCGAGAAAGATTGATTTTGTATTTTTTTTATAAGGAGATGGATTATGAGAATACTATATGAATATATTTATAAATAGAGAGAGAGAGAGAGAAAAGGTGAACAGAGAAGTTGGGGAGAAAGGTTAGGAAGATGATGAGAAAAATATAAAGGGAAAATAGCCAAATGAAACTATAAAGGTTGGAACTTTGAGGGAGTGGAGAGAAACAAAATTGCAATATTTCATTTTCTTAATTATATGAAAATTACGTTAAAACGATAATTTTGTTTTTTAGAATTAGGAAAAAGAAAAAGAAAAAAAAAACAATATTTCCCCATTTTTTTGTGTGAGGAGAAAGATACGTAGTGTGTAACGCAACTTGGGTAGGTTGTTTCAGCACTTTCCCCTTTTTAACACTTTTTCTCTGACCAAAAAAAAAACCCCCCTTAAATGTTCGTATAAATTAATTCAATTTGAAGAAAAAAAATTAGTAGACTTTTTAAAAATACAACTATATATATATATATTGGATGAAATTCAAAGATATTTACGAAAGTAACAAGAGAAGGATAAATACGATTCTTTGAATCTAACGCATTGAGCATAGTTACTATAATTGTATGGAAAATACAACGAATGATCTATGTATCTTAATACGTCAGTTAAATAATACAATGAATATCGACAATGTTTTTGAAAGATAAGTTACAAAGAGATAACTATTTGGTATAAAATATTTATGGTGGAACACGTTCGTTCAGTGATTACTAGTGAATGAGTTTAGAGTTTATGTTTCGATGTAAATCGTATATCTATATCATAAACCATCACAAATTAACCATTTTAAGTCAAAAATTCAAATACAATATTTTGTAGTATCATATATTATTTTATTTTTTGGTAACTTTGTAGTATCATATGTTGAGATAACGTTTATACGAGTTATAAATTATTCGTTTACCATGCATAGTAAATTGTATTTTAAAGATACTCAATTTATAATAAATAAATGGTTTTACTGTTATTTTCTCGTATAAACCATTTTGGACTTTTGATTGTACTCGCTTAGATGTATATCTTATACATTAATAACAAATCAACTACTCTAGACTATTGTATATTGTTGTGTGAGTCAACTTTTTCATTTCTTTTTATGGATAAAATTATTTTTTTCGAAAATAAACAAACTATTTGAATAACTTTCTTTATCATTTCATTTGTATACTCTTTTATTCAGTTACCAACATGTAACCACTTTTGTGATCAAACAGGTTAACAAATAAGAATAAGAATAAAAACGTTGAAGTTTAGATGACTCAGTGCCAATTTCATATGTAATACTAATATTTAGCAAACAAAAATAGTAATATCTAATTTTAATAGTTTTTAATTCTAACACTCTCTTTCCCAAAGAAGTATCAAGAAGGCATGACGACTGACAAATGATGTTTCTGCTGGTACCTTATCGGTTCTTTAATCTTGTTACCTCATTCGTCAAACTGTATAAGCTTTATTACAATTAGAAGCACCACTTAGAAAAGGTCAAAGGAGCTAGCATAATATTATTTTCTAAAAGTTTATGTTTTAAAGAGTGAAGTGCGTTCGGTGTATATACTAACACATTTGTTTCTGGTACCAAATATTGGCATTTATAATGTATTCGAGTGGATGTTCGCCTAGAATCGCATTATAAGATTAAAATCTTATGCATGTAGCTGTCTGTACATTTATTTTGAAGAAAAAATTGGCTTCGGCCACTTTATCTCCAAAAAGTTATTGGAGTTATATAATGTGTATATATGTTGTAATTTACAATCCAATATTTCGATTGTACAATCATGATCAAATTTATAGAAAAGTTCGTCATGAACAGTTACAAAACTTATACGATGTATTAGTTGTAACATATTTACATAAGCTATCAACGTGTGTGCGTGTACATGTTTTTATATACTTTACAACTAACACTTTTTCTTCTTCTATTTTCGTCAGAAGCCAGAACTAACACCTTTTGAGGCAATGAAATTGCACAATCCATAAGGTGGCGCTTTTCAACATCAAGTCACTAACTATAAGTATTGAACATTATATCTCACTTCTTGATCTAAATCGTGAAAAGAGGGGAAAATGGTAGAAGAATGTAGCATATTCCCTACTGTTTCTCTCAAAAGTATGTCTTAACTCTTTAGGTTAGCCAAATCAGAGCGACTCTACATTTATCAAAATTGTTTATCCTTCATCTAAAGGGAACATAGTGAAAAGGAAGATCATTTACGCTTGTTATACGCACTTGAAACTAATTCTACCCATATCATATAATTTTAATGCAACAAACATCTCTTTTTCCTTTTAAGAATATATAAAAAGAATATACTTATAAAATTCTTCTGTCTAACTAACAAATTATGCAGAAAATGTCAAACTAGTCGATTATATTTTAATAGGTCGTCTAATAAAATGCAAAACAATGTCATGGTGGGGAGAAAACGGAATGGAATATAAAAATGGTCGTCAAATAAAAATTACAAATCTGCTTATAGAAAATGTTGCAAATTAGGTGGTAAGATAGCAACTAATATTTCTATTTAAGGAAACTATCCAGTAAGACAAAACCACGTATCAATATGCATCATGCTCCGATTGTAAAGACCTTTCGGTCTCTTCGATATTAATAATCGCAACCCTTTGATTTTGTATTGTAATTAACTTGTCATATTATATCTGCCACGTCATGTTTATTATCCTAACACCCGAAATTTAGGTGGTGACGTAGATACAAATACTATCACAAATCACTAACCACATGTTTGGATCGGTCTCTCATATACAATTTTATCTAAAAGAACAATCATATACAATTGTAAGATAATAGCATTTGCGTATATGTGCTACAAGGCTAAGGATTTCTGAGAGCTAGCTGATTGATTATACGTGACACTAATTTGACCCATTTTCCAACGTTGGGCTCCAAATTGTGGGCTTCGATCGAAATACAAATTCCGAAAATATAATTCCTCAGCTCTCAGCATTTTGCGGACCTAACTGTATAAGATAATGTTTTTGAAGCATCTGTATAATATAATGTTTTAAGGATGGTGAAAAATAAAATTTGATTTGTAGTCTTGTAGATAACAGAAAACCATAGTAAGTTGATGATTCTTGGTTCTGTTTCTAGGCATTGTTTTTGATTATAAAATCCTGTGGGCCGGCCGCTTTTGTAGTCTTTGGACCATAGTTTGCTGACAAATCCAAAATGAAAAAACAAAACTGTGGGCTGCATGCATGTTTCTTCTGGTCAACTTTCTTTTATCTTATCCTGTAAAAATTAGACAAAGCATGCAAATAAATCCAAATCTATTGAATTACAGTTATGAGTTATGGCATTACCATTGTAGTACTCCCTCCATTTTTTTTTTAATGAATTTTCTAGCCTGTTATTTCACAAAGATAAAATTTTTACCTTTTTGATGCATTTTTTCAGTTTTCAAGATACAATGATTATATTTGTTGGATTTTTATTGGTTTAAAATTATAAAAAGTTGTTTTATTGCAGAAATCTATGTACTAATGATTGAAAATCAACTTTTTTTTAATTTGTGTGAAAAAACTAGAAAATTTATCTTTAAAAAACGGAGGGAGTATAAGCCAAGTGGGACCCTATCCAACGAGGACAAGCCTAATACACAGTCAGCTACACGTTTCATGAGACGATCCTGACAGTGATGTTCTTACTCCTTCTCGTGAGAGAAGACAAAAATAGAAAACCAGATACAAAAAAATATATATAACCGAAAGTGGTGTTTTGACTTAGTTGGTAAATTCATAAAAAGAAGATTATCTTATAAAATCGTAGTATCAGCCAATCCCGATCATTCAATTTTCTGATTAGTGACAAATGTCATTACAACATCGGTCAATAAGCGTTAATTACGATGAGAAAATGAGAAATTACTTACTGGCACAAATCACCAAATCTAACGGGAGAGTGAAATGGATATGGATAAAGATAAAAAATCCAGTTGGATATAGAAGAAGGACCCACCTTCGAGTAAAGTGTACAAAGAGAAACAAGTTTCTGCATATTTCTGAAAGTCTGAAACCGAGAGAGGTCAATAAAGTGACCAACTTTTTGTGACTCTCTTCTTTCACTTTTTGTCAATTTCTTCTTCTCTGCCAGTCACAAATTCCTCTGTTTTGATCAATTGCTATAGACGGAAATGGAAGCAATTTCATCTCTAAGAACCGAGGGTCGTATCGGTGTTCAATTCTCCGAGATTCTCCCCAGAACCAGTCATGGGCTTTCTGGGTTTTATCCATTTTCTCAGGAAAGTAAATCAAAATCAAATCTTTTCCCGGTTATGAGCCTCGATCTGAAGGAACATCCCATGGCTTCAAGTTCAACCAACCAAACCCTAACCGCCATACCTTCTTCTCCTGTAAGCAAAACAAAAGATCTAATTTTTTGACTTATTTTCGTTAATCCAAATCTCTGTTTTGACTTTATAGATTCTTAAACGGCTTGAAATGGTTGATTTTTGTTTTTTCAGGCAAAGACGTCATCGTCGTCGTCAGTTGGTATGAGTAGAGGAATGAGATGGTGGGAAAAGTCAACGAAACACAACATGTTAGAGATTCACTCTGCAGACGATCTCGTTGACTCGTTGTTAAATGCTGGAGATCGATTAGTTGTTCTTGATTTCTACTCTCCTGGTTGTGGTGGCTGCAAGTCTCTCCACCCAAAGGTATGTGTGCATAGCCAATTAACTATATTGTGGAGATTTTTCAGTTAAATTGGTTTGTGATCTGATCTGTGTTTGATTATAAAACAGATCTGTCAATTGGCTGAATCAAACCCAAATGTGATGTTTCTGAAAGTGAATCAAGAAGAGCTGAGAACAATGTGTCATGGCCTTAACGTTCATGTGCTTCCCTTCTTTAAGTTCTACAGAGGAGCAGAGGGTAAAGTCTGCAGCTTCAGCTGCACTATTGCCACCGTAAGGAAATCTTATCATCAAAAATGCAGTTTTGGCATTTTTACCAGTCAAATTGAAAGTCTTGTTGATTGAATTGTGCAGATCAACAAGTTCAAGAAAGCGTTGGATAAGCATGGGAGCGAAAGATGCAGTCTTGGGCCAGCTAAGGGTTTAGACGAGAAGGAACTTGCAGCTTTAGCATCGGTAGGGGAACTGAAGATTAATCTGAATTCAATGAAATTGCATCAAGATAACATCTTCGGTTATCAAACAGAGGAACAACATCAAACAATGCTGATATAGAGTATAAAGAGATGATCTTTCATTATGGTTCTTATTATTAATTTGTACATTATTGGTATCCATCCATTAGTCATTGAGGTTAGCTCCAAAGATTATGGTTCAACAATTGGGATCTAGGATTAATATATTTTCTCTGTTTCAATAACCAATTCAATTATGAAAGTAAAATTTGTGTTTAGATCTTAGCCAAACAGAGAAGAAAGATCTGGATAGGTAAAAAAAAAAAAAAACAGTGAAAGGATAATAACAAGGCTTAACCTCAGCGTCAAGATTGTAATCATATATGTTTTACACATCAGATCTGATGATTATTTGAAATCCATCATTGGTAAAAGCCTTGGAACTTTAAATCAAATTAGAAAAAAGTTTTGATCTGAACAATAAAAATCAAAACATAGCCCAAAAAACCCAATAATTTTAGAAAACAAGAGGTTGTTTATGCATCAGAGAGATTCCCATTATAGACTAAAGTCAACACAGATAATTTCTGATGTCCCTGTCTGTTTAATCGTCACTTGCAAACAACACAAACCCAAATGAAATCAAAGAATCAAAGCCGTCAAATACCAAAACCAGAAATATACCCCAGTAGAAAACCATCTCTCAAAGTAATTAAAAAGTGTCAAGAACTATTAGCATCTAAATTCTATCATAAACCAATCGATTAGTAAAAGAGATGAGCAAAAGGCTGGACAAGATTCTGACAACCAAAAAAAGAACTTAAGATTGGGATGAAGGAACGGATTTTAGGGTTTTCACGGTTTCAGAACCAGAAACGGAACAGAGAGTAGGGTTTAGGGATGCTTGCTCTCCGACTTATATAGAGGATTTTTGGAAAAGCGGCGCTATATTATAACCTATAATTACTATATGTTAATTAATTTATCGTCAAAGGGGATGTAGCTCAGATGGTAGAGCGCTCGCTTAGCATGCGAGAGGTACGGGGATCGATACCCCGCATCTCCATTTTTAGTTATCATTATATTTTTGAATCCATTTATAAAAGAAGAGCAAAAACTCTTATCAAGAAGTTGGTCAATTTTCACATGAACGGCTTCAAAATTCATCAAGGAGTTTAAACCTTGGATTTTCACTCCTCATTCTCTGATCTCAAAGATTCATCAAGGAGTTTGGTTGTGAATGATATGTTGATGGTTCAAGAAGACACATAAAAAGGCTGTGAAAGCATGCAGCTTTGGCTGCGTTGACACATTTTCAATCGTATCTCATTTCTTTTGCTATCTTGTTTTTTATTTATTTTTTGCCAAGATACCAAATTTATAGGTTCTGCTCTATGTAGGGAAAATCACATTTTTAACCCTCAAAGTAGCAAAAGTTAGCACTTTAAACCTTAGAACTATTGCATTTACACTTTAAACCTTTAAACTTATTATACTAACAAGTAAAACTTTCAAATTAGACTTTTAGTTTACGCCGCCAATAAAATGACCGGAACTATTTTGTTCTCAATAAAAAATGCTGACGTGTCAGTGACATTATTTTTTCGAAAAAAAATTAATTTAATAATTATTTAAATTATTTATTTTAATGAATAATAAAAAACACAAAAAGTAAAAGTTTCCTCTCATCGGATCAATTTCTTCCAATCTTCTCTTCAACAAAATCAACAACACAAAATCTTTTAGCAAATAATTTGCCTCTCTCTTTTTAAATGCGTTAGCTAGATCTTAAACTCGTCAAGGGCAATAGATTTTATTGAGCTTGTGTGTATCGACTCATTGAGACGGTGTGTATATCCAATGTCGGTCCAATAAATTTAAATGCCCTACTCGAATTTAAAAAGTATGTCTTTAAAAAAAAAATCCAAAATCACAAAAACAGTAAAAATATTTTAAAAAAAAACACTTTAAACTTCATAAAATAAACAAGTTCTGGTTGAAAACTCGATTTACTATGGTTGAATAACAATAGTTTGCGAAATATATATATATAAAAAAAAAACTGATTTCTTATGGCTTAAATATATCTTTTCTTAAATTCTGAGTTGCAAAATCATTTATTAAACTCACATAATTGAGTTTTTCAACCATAGCTGTCTCTATCGATAACAAAGTCAATCAATTCAATCTTTCTTGGGACATAGTAGATTGCAAGTATTTGTTAACAAATGTCATATAAGTATGAATATCACTAAAAAGGTTTTAAAACTTTGTACATAATATATAAACCCCTTTTTAAAAAATTAACAAAAATATGTTCTTGTTAAAACTTTATACACAATATATATCCTTTAAGAAGAATTTAAGTAACTAAAATATGCCCTTGTTAAAACTTTGTAAATAATATTTATATACCCTTAAGAAAAATTTTAATAAAAATATGCCTCTAATTATCGGATGCCCTACTCAGCCGCTTACCTGCATGTGTTCAGGGCCGGCCCTGTGTATATCGGCGGAAAACGGCGTTATTGGAGCTTGGTTCATCGGAGATTTTACATGCGAGCTCATATATTAATAGCTTTTTCAATTTCAACAATGGTGGAAGAGGAAATTCGATAGCTTGGGTTTTCAATTTGAATCCAAACAATGAGAAAACGAATACACACCAATTGATTTCAATGGTATTGGGTTTTCAATCCAATCCAAACCAATTTGAATACAGCCATGGTGATTAGCAAACCCAATACCACTAGAATGGAATTGGGTTTTATAGTTCTGATTCTCACCCAATTTTGAAGCTTAGCTTAGTGGAAAAATCCAAAATCTTGTTGGTGTGGTAAAGCAATAATCAAATTCGCAAGTTCTAAGATTCAAATCATCCGACAAAATTGAGAACACTTTTTTAAAGAAAAAAACGAAGAAAAGGTCGAAAATTTCAAGAAGGGGAATGAGAATAGATTTTATGGTCAAAGCTATATATTAAGAGCTTTTTCTGTGATTTGATTTCAATGGAGACGGGGAGAAGCACCTTCACGAAGAAGAAGAAGGAAAACTTTTTTTATTATTCATTAAAATAAATAAATTAAATCATTATTAAATTATGTTTTTTTTGAAAAAATAGTGTCACCGACACGTCATCATTCTTTACCGAAAACAAAATAGTTCCGGTCATTTTATTGACGGTACAAATTAAAAGTCTAATTTGAAAGTTTTACTCGTTAGTATAATAAGTTTAAAGATTTAAAGTGTAAGTGCAATAGTTCTAAGGTTTAAAGTATTATTTTTTGACACTTTGAAGGTTAAAAATGTGATTTTTCCATTTTAAAATGATATTTACCATTTAGCAAAAAAAAAAAGTCAAAATGGAGTCCATAACTTTAACCAAGTATTTCCCTAGTTAGATTTTCTTTTAACAAAGGAACTTGCAACTCCATGTTTATTCTTTGTACCTAATCTACATAACTAATAAGGCTTGTACATTCTCCAGTTCGGGATACGTGGCACTCTTTTTTTTCCTTCCAAACGTCAAAACGACGTTGTTTTGCGTTGTAGTTTTTTTTTTCCGTCTTACTCCTAAATGACATCGTTTTGGAGCGAGCAACGAAAAAAAAATCGTCGCGAAAAAAAAAAAAATCGTCGCTGGCTCCAAACGATGTTGTTTTGGATTTTTTTTACAATTTTTTTTTTTTTAACTTTTAACTTCATAGTCTTCACCTCTTTTAGCTTTTGAAAAAAAAACTTCTCCTCGGCCCAAATGTTTTTCTTCCTCGCCTAATTTCTTCGCCTCGGCGTCTCCGCCGTTTCGTTGGCATCCCTTTCTCCGCCGTTTCATAATTCAATGGCGGCCATTAATTCCACCGGTTACGCCTTGTCCGCTTCGATTGCCCACTGCGTCTATATTAGTCTTCACCCATCTCTTCTGACTCTTTTGCTCAGAACTAATTCTCCATGACTCCATTACCACGCTGTTCACCGTCACATTCTTCTCTTTTAAAAACTTCCGCAGGGTTTCAGTGGCAGTGGTCATGGTTTCCGGTAACCCTCGCGCTCTGCCGTTCTGTGCTTTCCAAGATTTGCTCTTGGGTCCGGTTGCGGATAGCATCACGGTCCACCTCGTTGACAAAGAGAAGAAGACCCATGACCTCGATTCCGTCAAGGAACTTGATCTTGGCTGCAAAAATCTCACCGACGTGAGTTTTCCGCCTATATAAACTCTGTGCCTCGGTGAGAAGCTGAAACGAAACCCTAATTGTATAAATTGATATTCTAGGTGTCTGTTTGAGCAAGTTAAAAAGCTTGGAGTAGCTCGATCTTCGTTTCAACAATCTCACTGCTCTTCAGGTGCGAAACAGAGATAGAACAAGCTGAACTCAATGAATGAGATCTCTTCTCTTGTCCATTTGCGAGCTTTGATTTTGAACGGTGAGTTATACGACACAATTTAACGTTTTTGGTCTTTCCATCCACAAGCTACTGATGATTACCCTTTTCTTGTTTCACTTCTTGCTAGACAATGAAATCTCCTCCATTTGCAAGCTAGGTCTGCTTATAGACTAGAAGAGTCTTCGTATGTTCTCACATCAGAATCAACATATTACACTCTTATGTATGTTACTCAATTTCATCTTCTTAAATCTTCTTGCTTCGTTATGGATTTGATGCAGTGCTCTCTAGGAACCCTATCACTGAGATTGGTGACTCCCTTTCAAAGCTGAAGAACCTCTCAAAAGTAAGCTCTGACTCTTCTCCTGTTTCGAGTATCAAAACTAAAACCTGCTCCCTTGTCTAATCCCTGGTTTCAGATATCTTTGTCTGACTGCAGAATAAAAGCTATTGGCTTTTCTCTCAAGTCTTGCTCCGATTTGAAAGAGCTACGACTCGCCAACAATGAAATTCAGATGATTTATCTTCTCCATAGATTACAGATCACACCAGTCTGTTCCAAAATCTTTTGTTTATGTTGGTAGATGATTAATTCCCTTGGCGCTTAAATGTTCAGGCTCTCCTAGCAGAACTTTCTCTCAACAAGCGACTACTGAAGTTAGATGTGGGAAACATTATGATCATGAGTCTCTCTGGTTTAGAGGTATTATGTGTTTTTCTTGCGACGACATACAAGTACTGCAAATTAAGAGTATGAAAAAGAGGAGAAACGACATCTCTGATTTAATTTGTTCTTTTTTTTTCTGGACAACTGCTTTGTTCAGTATAAAATGAATCGCCTCTCTCACTATATAATAATATATGTACTGCAAATTGTTTATGTTCTTTTATACATAACCAGCCGTTAATTATGCACAACATACGAACCCATGTTGAAATCTAAACAAAAAAAAAAAAAATCAAGTCAAAAATTATTATTACAGCTTCGGTCTGTCCTAGAAGATTCAAAGCAGGAAAAGAATATGTTTTTTTTTTTTTTTTCACTCTCTTACTCTGTTTTTTAACCATATTTTCTTGTCTGTAAAATCATCTCAAGAATTTGGGAAGAGAGTAACTCAAGACTTTACTCACTATGTCAAATCCAGAATCTGTACTGATCAAGGAAATTCAGCTGATTATTATAGCCCAGCTTCTGAGCCATTGGTGTTTAGCAAGAAAGTCACTCCTATTATCACTTCTTCTTCGAATGTTTAGCAAGAAGAGTGGATAAAACAAATTTACAAATCTTCCACAAAATACTAAATTTTAAAATAAAGTCCCGCCCATTGCGCGGGTACCCTCCTAGTAAAGTAATAATAAGTCGTTGTTTGCGTTTCAAAGAAAATGGTTTTAATTTAATTTTATCAAATACTATTATTGACGACATAGTGAATTGACGAGAACGTGCAAGTGCTTACAAAAATTATTATAAGAACATACAAGTGTCTACAAAAACTATTACTAAGTATAACTTTATAAGAACATACACGTGCTTACAAAAAATTATTAAGAGAACATACAAGTGCCTACAAAAACTATTATAACTTTATAAGAATATACAATTGCTTACAAAATTATTAATATTCTAATAAAAAATAATATTAAAAATACATTGACTTATATAAAGAAAGACTTAACCTAAAATTCTCAAATTATAATTTAAGAGAAATGTAATAATATGTTTAGAATAATAATAAAGTTTAGGCTAGAATAGTTCCCATCATGCACGAGATGAAATAATTATGAATAATATAACTTTTATGTTTGAATCTCTACGAAAAACTTTTCATATTTGAATCTCGGCTTGTAATATTTGAATCTATACGGTTTTTGTTATGGGTTAATGAAGAGCTTCAGATGATTTACGAGCTTAAGTTGAGATGGATTCAAAAGTCAATGAAATAGTAAATGAAACAACCGCAACAACCAAAAATATAGTATTACAGTTTTTTAATTCCTATGGCAAAACACTAGGCAAATAATTAACATTATCATGTAAAATTTATATTTATTACCTTAAGCCGCCCTAAACATCCTAGAGCCTTCTCGCTCTCTCTTTCACACACACACACTATATATATATGTCTCTCTTATGTAGTCTTCTTTCACAACACATCTAAAGATGACGAGTCACTACCGAAACACGACCTCCGTTGTTTATCTCTTGCTTTGTCTCTTCATCACATCTGCCTCCTGTGGAAGTTCTTTCATACGACAATTCACTGATGACTTCAACGCAAATCTGCAGCGTATGCCATCTTTTCTTTGTTCTTAGCTAGATTTGATCAAATATTTAAGAGATCCATCTATATATTTGTAAACAATTGGACACATGCTATGTTTATTTTTAATTTTTGTCTAGAAGCAGAAGGGAATGGAGTAGGACCAAACCCTGACCTTGAGGAAGCTCATTACTTAGATACACATGAGGAGGTCACATCACGTGATCATAAAGTCTCAGCTTCAAGCACAGTGAAAGGTATGAGAGATCGTCCTCCGTCTTCTTACTCTTTGAAGATGGAATCTTTCAACACTCTCCTCAAGTCAACGAGCATAGATAGTTACGAATCTCGTCCTTTTTCGGTTGGTGGATACAACTGGTAAGTCTTTGTTTGCCGAAATGGAATATTATATAGGAAAAATAATTTAATGCATGGATCATATATTATGCAGGACACTTGTTGTGTACCCCACCGGAAACAAGAAGGATAATGGTGCAGGGTACCTTTCGCTTTACGTAGCCGTAGACAAGTCGATTTTCGTCGCTGCACGGAAAGAAGTTTACGCAGATCTCAGATTCTACATCTTCAACAATAACGAGAGGCAATACTTCACAATCCAAGGTTTTTTGCTAATTTTTTTTTATATAATTAATCAAAAAGAAAAAAAAAAAGAAAAGAAGAAAAAGCCACTTTTAAACAAGAATGTTGCTCTACAAAAGAAAAAAACTTGCTGTACTAATAGTAATATCTATCAATCTTTGTTATTGAATTGAAGATACCAATGTTTGGCGATTCAATGCCTTCAAAACGATGTGGGGATTCTCCCAAGTCATCCCTGTTGAAACATTTAAAGACTCGAAAAATGGTTACCTCTACGATGGAGATCACTGTGAGTTTGGAGTTGATGTGACCATTCCCACTACCTATGAAACATCAGAACTTTTCACTCTCTATAATTTCAATAGCGAAAGATACACTTATGTCCTTCCGGGTTTCTCCACGCTGCTCAAGAATGATTACTTTTCAGATGTGTTTTCCATGGGAGGAAGACGTTGGTAAGTTCCTCGAAAAGAAAATGTTTGTGCTCTAATTAGAGTATTGTGGTAGTAACATGTGCTCCTTAATTATGATGATCAGGACAATACGAGTGTTTCCAACTGGTTATGACGGAAAATTCTTGTCAATGTTTCTTCGCCTTGATGAGAAACAGAAATTCGTACCCTACGAGAAGATGTATGTTCGAGCCCAACTTCGAGTTCTTAACCAACTCCAATTCAGTAACCGCGAAAAGACACGTACGCATATATATATATATATATATATATATATATATATATATATATATATATATACATATTTATCTTATGGTCACATCACGCTGACTTTTTTTTTTTTTTTTGGCAGTCGAGGTTTGGTTCGCTGCTCCGGGATATGGATATTCAGGTTGGGGTTACAATGAGTTCATCCCACTCTCGGATCTCAAAGATTTATCGAAGGGTTTTGTTGTGAAAGATGCGTTGAAGTTTCAAGTCCAATTGGATGCCCTTTCTTTAACCAAGTACTTCCCTAACTAAGGAATTTGCAACTCCATGTTTTTTTTTATGAATCCACTTAATAATAAGAATCTGTGTTTTCGTGTTTAACACATGAATTTTGTTTCTTCTCATTGAGAATTTATCACTCTTCTTGAAATTAAGCACCAAAGATTTTTACTCCCCGAAAAATCGTTTATTGGACATACTATTATTCCACACAATTGTTCTTGTTTAACTGGAAGACGAAACTGAGCTATTCATGCATGACTATTATTTTTAGAGTCTTGGCTCTTCAAGCACAGAGGGGTTTTAACAGCAGTCCAAAAAATCATCTACATCATATAGAAAGAAAGATTAATATATAAATACAAATTGTGATCAACTGAAAGCACAAGAAATATAGAGAAGGAGTTTGAGGGAAAAGACTAGCGATTAGTCAACTGAAAATATACCACTTGGTAGATTAAAATTTGCATGGAAATGTTTTTCTTTTGCCTGGTGTATGGTACCAGTTGGTAAATTAATATTTGCAAGACCAAACTCTCCTCCCCGGGGTCTACCTCCTTTAGAACGTTTTTAATTATTTTCTTAAAAACTCATTAAAAGTTTAGTGATAATTAGTGACATTTTAAGGAACTTTTCTTTGATTAAAAGTTTGATATTTTTGGTTTATACTTGCTTGTTCTATATTTTGTACTCTTCATTTCAATAATTATTGCCATTTTCTCATTGTTGAAAAACGAGAAAATGAAGAAAAAAACTTTTATAATTAAGCTTCGAATTCGAGTATAGTAAGCTCTATGTGGACTTTTACAAACCCTCGAGCGTTTTACAATGGTCGTCTATGACAAAACAGAGTTTTCAACCCTAAGATTTACAGTTTAGTCTTTCTCTGATCATGCGAAAATCGGATGGTTAAATCTCCTTAAGCTCATGGGCTTACGACAATGTTAGAATATTAGATCAATAGTTATGAAAACGAAAACACCTTTTTTGTTAGATTCATAGTGAAGAAAGCCATTTGGATAGATTCTTTTAATATTTGTAATAATGTCACCTCCATGTCGATCATGACCCGAATTTCAGTTATCTAATGTGCTTGTAAACATTTTTAATGACATGTAGCTCTCGTACGCCAGGAGTATTAAGGTCATGGCTCCACATCCGTTTCAATATATATCAAATAGATAGCTATTATTCAGTCACAACAAATCTGAAAGCACAAACACAAACACATCATCTTTTATTTTTAATACAAAACAACTCTCACAAATCGCCTTATACCAAATCACAATACTCATAAGTATACCAGCACACTGAGGAGAGCATTAAGCGGATTTCACTCCGTGGCAACTCTCTTATTAATTCACACAAATTAAACCAAATCACAATACTCATAACTCACAAGTGTAACAGCACGCCGAGGAGAGCATTACGCGGAATTCGCTGCGTAGAAGTAGAGATCATCTAAGCGTTCGTTGGTCTGAGCCTTCCCGCCAAACATCAGCATCCCATTCTTTCCATTGATGGTTGCAGCCGTCGAGGCACACCAACCACGTGGACCGGGCTTAACCGTCTCCTCCTCACCGTTTCCTTCCAGTTTACTCCATTCCAGCGTCTCCGTGTCCAACACGAAACCTTTACCACACAACGTCCCAGGACCGACATGGGCATTAGGGTCCATCTTGATCTCACCTCCAACTACTATTATATACTTCCCCACAGCCGCCGTCGCGAAAACGCTCCTCGGCGGCGGTTTCTCTCCAGTAGTCTCGACTTTTGACCATTCTTTCTTCTCAAGATCACAGAAATGAATATCATCAGTTTCGCAACCATCACACCCGTAAACCACCCATAGTTTTCCTTGCACCAGCACGAGACCCGTTCCTCCTCTTTCTTTGCAAGAATCACCCGGAGTTGGTAGCTGAACCCATTTCTCATCCGCAACGTTAAACGCGTGTAGCAACTTGAGCCGTGAGGTTTTACTCACACCGCCAAACAAGTAGATGTTCTTCTCATCGGAAGCCAACGAGTGGAAGCTACGAGCCTCGGGTCCTTCCTCAACCGGTGTCACTAGCTTCCACTCGTTTGTCAACGTGTCGTATGAGTAGAACCCGTTATACTGTCGGGTTGCATCACGGCCGCCGAAAACGTAGAGTTTGGATCCGACGGCTACCATGGAGACACCTATGCAGGATAGATGAGGGATGTCTCCGGTGGCCGGAGCGATGGACCAAGTGTGAGTGTTGAGGTCAAAGACGTAAAGGTCTTTGTCGATGGGGATATTGGCTGTTAGCTCGCCTCCGAAACAGTACAACTTGTCTCCGACCACGGCTATGGCGTGTGCACTCCTCGGTCCTGGTCCCTTTCCTGTTTGCTCCAACTAATATAATAACGTCTCATCAGCACAATATTTATTTTTCAGTACAAATCACTATAGCCAAGATGTTATCGATGTGATATGTCATATGTTCATTACCAAAATATGAAAAGCATATATATAACGATTAAGTTTCGATGTATATCGTAGCGTCATGCATATAGCTCTAATCAACAACTAAAATAAAAATTTAATATCTCTCGTGCAACTTTTATGAATATGTGAGAAATCAAACTAACTGGATAATGTTTAATTAATTAAGTACCTTGATCCACTCGCCCTGCAATGTCGGAGCCATAGCTGCAATATGAATTATGATTCTGGTGTGTGTGTGTGTGTGTTTTGCTTGTGTCTCTTATTCCTTCATTGCTGTGCTATTTATAGACTAAAAATCTACGTGACAAGAGACTTTTAGAATTTCCAAGCAACGTCATCACCGATAAAATACAAATGCAATTACTTTAACACTGTTGGCCAATATGAATCATACTCCGTTATAACGTTGCAATAAAGCATTTTATCGCATCCAATAATTCGATATCCGTATAGAAAAATTAGTTTACAGTGTTCTTATACGTCAATTGTTTTTTTTTCTTAGGCTAGTTAAAAGGAGTAAAATAGTTTACATTTTTTTTCATCTCTTGCCTTTACGACTTACAAACAGAATTTAATTAAAAATCATTTATATCCCCAATACCCACCCCAACCGTACGTTCCCGTTCATGCCTCTAAGTATGTATCCACAAAACATTCTTTAAATGCGATATTAAATTTCCCCCCAATTATTTGAATTCTGATTTGTTTTACCAATTTGGGGAATGTTATCTTTGGAGATTGTATAATAAAAAGCAGTTCTCCAAAATGGAATAGTTTATTAAAAAATGAGCCACGTGAATGTCGTTTTGGACAAATAATGCAATGCTCAACGTTTCGCGACGACAGACAAACGTACCTCCAGTTAGAGGTCCTTTGTCGATTTAGAGCCGTTCGATCTTCAAACCAAAGGCTGTAACTCGTGACCCGAGAGGTATGACACGTTAACGTCAGAGACTGGCCCGGCTCTTAAAGCTACTAAAATATCAGTCAATATATAAGCTAGGCCCCTTTGGACAAAGCATGCGGTGATCGAGTAACAACGTATCAATGCAACACTGTTATAACTCGTGACCCGAGAGGTATGACACGTTAGAGACTGGCCCGGATCTTATATAAAGCTACCAAGATATCAGTCAAGATATAAGCTAGGCCACTTTTGACAAAGCATCGGCGGTGGTCGAGTAACAACGTATCAATCACTTTAGAGAAATCTATCAACACACTGTTTCGATGCTTCTGTTACTTACATCAATAACTTTTCCATTTCACTATATATTCGTATATTTTTGTCCACACATTATCTTTCTTTCCTTATTGTTTATATTTCAACATTATTTTCTCGTTCCCTGTTTAATGATCAAACTAAGCAATGAAACTATGGCGGGGAACAACTTGGTCCCATCTTTAAAACCTAATAATAATACTCAACCAATCAACATGAGTGGCAAAATTAATAAGGTGTACAGGAGTTCATCGAAGATGGATATATTTTTACTCTTTGATTTGAATCATATCATATCATTTCCATTTATCTAGATCGAACACTTCAATTACCAACCATCCCATTAATTCAAATGTTTGCAACTTGCCATGTATAGCTAATGTCATGTATATCATGCACCCTATGTTTTGTACATGTCGCTATCGGAAGCTCTATCATATATATCTGTGTGGGTCAACATACAACTTTAATATAGATGGTGTAAGGTATGTATTATTGCATACTACAAGTACAAACCGTTGAGGGAAATGAAGTAGCTAGATAGCTTCTATTTGGACAAGAAGCAAATCTCCAAAGACTAAAACAAATCATAATATGACATATTTGGTAACTACGCTGGTACAACTAATAGACAAAAGACATCAAATCAAAAATACTGAAAATGGAAATTGCGAAAAACGGTCCCGTTACAATGCATACACTATAAATCTATAACTAATGCTTGATATATCGGATTTGACAAGAGACTATCTGACAATTGACACTATAACTAAAGTTTGATACGAGACTATTTGCCAAATTGACACTAGAACTAATGTTTTGATATGATTATGTCACTGTAGATTCTTTCCAGGTGGTGGCCTGGTCTTGGCTAGGGGACCAGTTCGCTTCTTGCCCAATATATAAGTCTACCGGATCTGATCAAAAATACAATTAAAAAAATATAATTGACATTATTTCGACTCTGCATAGCCATATATAGCATAGGCCATATAATCCTAGTTTTTCTAGACACTGTCAAACAAAAAATGAAATGACAATTTTGGAATAAAAAAAATTATAAATATGCAATTTATGGTTTTCTCATCAAATTACAATTTCTCTTTTTCTTCTTCTTCTTATAAATCTTCACTTTAAATAAGAAATTAAAAATTTACCAGAGAAAGAACCCAACCCAACAGGGCCCATGTAATAAAAGCCCAAATAAGCTAAAACTTGTTCGTCAAGTCAGAGAAATGGGTACTCATCATTTGTCGGAAACCCTACTCACTAGTACTCACTGAAAATGTTGTTCTGGTCTGTAACATCAGTGCCTAGTGTGGCCAGATTCTGCAATTCCTCGAGCACTCCGGTTTCTCGATTCCTCTCTTCTTCTCCTTCCCTTCGTCTCCGTTCCTCGAGCAATTTACTGCCAACGTTAGCCCTAACGGCGGGAGATTATTCCGGTGGCGTTTCGTCTTATCTTGCCTCCACCATTTGCCACTGCTCTTATTCTTCTTCTTCTTCTGTGTCGCAAAGTGAGTCAGCACAAGAAAAGACGAGTCCTTTTTGTTTTGATGCGGCCATAGACTCGATGGTCCAGATCTTCTACTTCTTTAGCGAGCCAAAACCTCTTCAACCCTGGGACAAGAGTGACACTGAGGAAAAAAAAGATATCACCAGTGGTATTTAGAAAACATATAATCTCTCCCCCACACATGAATTTTACTTTAGGAGTGACTTCATGTTTGTGTAATTTTGGGTTTTATTTAGGATTCGCTGTCTCCGGAAAGAGAATTCTTGCGGACTCTGGTATTCTGTCTAATTATTCATCCTGGAGCTTTCGAGTGAGAAAGTTTGGTTCAGCCACTTTCTACGCAGCAAAAGTTGAAGCGGTTGTGCCTGAATGTTGTTTGGCTACCTTAGTTGTTGATAGCGAAGAGTTTTGGGAGACTATGAAACCTTTGGAGCTCGGGGACGAGATACCCTCCGTAGGAGAAACGGTCTCCGTTTTTGGTTATGGTACATCTTTACACTTGAAAGATTTTATGAGAATGTTATAGCGAGACTAACAAGAAGGACTAATACGAGTTATGTTATGCAGGCTATGACACCATTAAGCTTGTACAAGGGACTGTATCTTCAGTCGAACCTAAAGAATATTTTCACGGCACAGCCGAACTATTGTCGATAGAACTCAATATGGACAGCTGCTACAGTAGTGGTCCGGTGGTAATGGGAAACAAGATCGTTGGTTTTCGTCCAGGGATGGATGACATAACGCCAACTTCAGTGATTAAGCATGTTCTCAGTAGCCTTGAGGAAAGACTCATTGGCTCCGGTTCGCTGGATATTACGTGGCAATCCATGGAGAATGCGCAACTACGTAGACATTTTAAAATGAGTGATGACATGACAGGTGTTCTTATAAACAGAATGCATCCACTCTCAAATGCTCTCAGAGTTTTGAAAGAACACGATGTCATTCTTGCAGTTGAAGGCTTTCCTGTCAGTAATGATGGAAAAGGTAAACAGTTACATATGTTGAATATCTTCTTCTCAATGTATGTTGATGAATTTTGCTTCTTATATCTTCTCCTCGCAGTTCACTTTCAGAGAAAAGAGTGGCTTGATCTTAATCACTTAGTTTCTATGAAGAAACCGGGTGAAACAGCTTTAGTTAAAATCTTAAGACATGGAAAAGAACATGTGTTCCATGTCGGTTTAAACTTCACCGTAAGTCTTTTTTCTTCTAGTGACAGATTCTTTTGTTTTGTGACATATTTAATTTGCTGGTTATCTAATAACTGACCCATTAGTTTTCGTTTACTTGTTGGTTCACATTGTTTTTAAATGGAAATTGACAATTGTCAAAACGTTAACAGAAGCAGCAGCTGGTTCCGGACAAATTCCTTCCTAGCTATTACATACTTGCCGGTTTTGTCTTTGTGCCTCTTTCAGAGCCATACATTAAAAAATCAAGGGCCACATGTGGCTGTACATTAAAAAGGATGGCAAGTGCCATATGTGATGACTGTACATCAAAAAGGATGGCCACTAAGGCCGGTGAACAGATTGTCATAATTTCTCAGGTTTGTGTTTCTTTCCTCAACTAATTAATCTTTTTAAACCTAAAATCGTTACTAAAAGAAAAGAAAAAACAACAAGTGGTAGCATTATAATTTTTTGTGTTTGTGTGTGTGTGTGTGTGTGTGTGTGTGTGTGTGTGTGTGTGTGTGTGGTGTGTAGGTGTTTTTGGATGACATCAACAAGGAATACTCTAGTTTAAAAAATATCGAGGTAAGTTATATTCGTATTGTGGCTGTTTTTAAAGTGATTGCATATCTGTTTTAAAGTGAAGATTGATTATTATATTTTTTTCACTAAAAAGTTGATCCAATTGGTTATGTTGTTGAAAAAAAGAATAGTGATAATGTTTGTGGTGCATAACAGGTGAAGAAAGTGAACGGAGTGGAAGTGGTGAATTTGAAGCATCTAAGTGAGCTCATAGAAAATTGCTGCACTGAGGATTTAAGATTTGATTTAGAAGAAGGATATGTGATTGTTCTGAACAACCAATATGCTAAAGAAGCAACTCCATTGATCTTGGAAAGACATGGAATACCATCGGCCATCTCCAGTGATCTTCAGTAAAACAATTATGGCTTGGCTTTTTCTGCTTCTTATGCTCTAGTTTGGATCAAATTTCAGATTGTTAAGTTTTTCATCTCGATAGCACGGTTCAATAATCACATATATAGTCGTATGGAGTACTAATTAAAGTTTTTTACAATTTCATTAATTTTCAAATCTTCACCTAATTTAGATTTTACTGAAAAAAGAACCCAACAAGGCCCATGAAATGATAGCCCAAATAAGCTAAAACTTGTTCGTCAAGTCAGCGAAATGGTTACTCATCATTTCTCGGAAACCCTACTCAGTACTCACTAGTACTAACTGGAAATGTTGTCCCGGTCTGTAACATCGGTGCCTAACGTCGCCAGGTTCTGCAATTCCTCGAGATCTCCGGTTTCTCGATTCCTCTCTTCTTCTCCTTCCCTTCGTCTCCGTTCCTCGAACAATTTACTGCCAACGTTAGCCCTAGCGACAGGAGATCATTCCGGTGGCGTTTCGTCTTATCATGCCTCCACTATCTGCCACTGCTCTTCTTCTTCTTCTGTGTCGCAAAGTGAGCCAGCAAAAGAAAAGACTAGTCCTTTTTGTTTTGATGCGGCCATGGACTCGCTGGTCCAGACCTTCTACATCTCTAGCGAGCCAAAACCTCTTCAACCCTGGGACAAGAGTGACACTAAGGAAACAGAACAATTCGGCTGTGGTATTTATAAAACATCGAATCTCTCGCTCTCTCCTAGAGATGAATTTTACTCTAGCAGTGACTTGTTTATCTTATTTTGAATTTTATTTAGGATTCGCAATCTCGGGAAGGAGGATTCTTGCGGACCTTACTCTGTCTAATGATTCATCCTTGCGAGTGAGAAAGTTTGGTTCAGCCACTTTCTACACAGCAAAAGTTGAAGCGGATGTGCCTGAATATGGTTTGGCTACCTAGGTTGTTGATAGCGAAGAGTTTTGGGAGCATATGCATGTTTTGGAGCTTGATGACTACATACCCTCTATAGGCGAATCTGTCTCCGTTTTGACTCATTGTACATTCTTACACTTGAAAATATTTTATGAGAATGTTGTAGTGGTACTAATAAGAATGACTAATATGAGTTATGTTATCGCTGTCAACTGCAGATGACTACACCCTCAAGCTTGTAGAAGCGAATGTATCTTCAGTTGAAATGAGAGAATATTACCAAGGCACCGCCGAACTATTGTCAATAGGACTCGATAATGACAACTGCTACAGTAGTGGTCCGGTGGTTTTGGGAAACAAGATCGTTGGTTTCTTTCCATGGACGGGGTACTACTACATGATCCCAACTCCAGTGATTAAGCATTTTCTAAATGGTATTGAAGAAAAAAACATTGGCTTCGGTTCGCTGGATATTACGTGGCAATCCATGGAGAATGCTCAACTACGTAGACATTTTAAAATGAGTGATGACATGACAGGTGTCCTTATAAACAGAATACATCCACTCTCAAATGCTCTCAGAGTTTTGAAAGAACACGATGTCATTCTTGCTGTTGATGGCTTTCCTGTCACTAATGATGGAAAAGGTAAACAAATAGTTACATATGTTGAATATCTTCTTCTCCATGCATGTTGATGAATTTTGATTCTTATATGTTCTCCTCGCAGTTCGCTTTCGGAAAATTGAATGGCTGTGTTTTACTTACTTGGTTTCTATGAAGAAACCGGGTGAAACAGCTTTGGTTAAAATCTTAAGACATGGAAAAGAGCATGTGTTCCATGTCAGTTTAGACTTCACCGTAAGTCTTTTTTATTCTCTTCTAGTGACAGATTCTATTGTTACTTTTTTGTTATGTGACATGTTTGCTGGTAATTCAATAACTGACCCTTTAGTTTTCGTTTCCTTGTTGGTTCACATTTTTTTATAATGGAAATTGACAATTGCCAAAACGTTAATATTTTCTACTTGTGTTTTTTTTTTTTTCACAGAAGCACCAGCTGGTTCCGGACGAATTCCTTCCAAGCTATTACATACTTGCCGGTTTTGTCTTCGTGCCTCTTTCTGAGCCATATATTGATGAGTCATGTGGCATGTGTGACTGTACCTCAAAAAGGATGGCCACTAAGGCCGATGAACAGATTGTCATAATTTCTCAGGTTCGTGTTTCTTTCCTCACCTAATTTTTTTAAACCTAAAAGCTGTTAATAATCTCAGCTTAGCTAACTGATACGATCTAAGTATTGAAGCTGTCGTTATATTCATCAAGAGCCCTATATAGATTAAAGATTTGTTGTAGATTATCTTTGAATCCAAAAATAATAATGAAAAAAACCCTATATAGATTAGGGATTTATTGTAGCGAACCCTAATAAATAATGAATACTCAGATACCAAATGCAAAGACCTCTAATATGTTAAGTCTATTACTAACATGGCCCTTCTTTGTGTGCTAGTAATGTGAGTTTCATTTTTATTTTACTTGGGTATGTGTAGATGTTTTCGGATGACATCAACAAGGAATACTCTAGTTTCAAATATCTCAACATCGAGGTAAGTCCAGTGTATTGTGCCTGTTTTAAAGTGAAGATTGATTCTTGTAATAAAACGAATCATTACTATAGTTCCACGCTACATGTGTGTCTTGACTCTTGAGAATCAGAATTATATGTTTTTCACTAAAAAGTTGATTATTGGTTATGTTGTTGAAAAAAAAAGAATAGTGATAATGTTTGTGGTGCATAACAGGTGAAGAAAGTGAACGGAGTGGAAGTGTTGAATTTGAAGCATCTAAGTGAGCTAATAGAAAAATGCTGCACTGAGGATTTAAGATTTGATTTAGAAGAAGGATATGTGATTGTTCTGAACAACCAATATGCTAAAGAAGTAACTCCGTTGATCTTGGAACGTCAAGGAATACAATCGGCCATCTCCAGTGACCTTCAACAAACAATTATGGCTTGACCCATATTTTGCTTCTAATCCTCTAGTTTGTATCAAATTTCAGATTGTTAAGCTTTTCATTTAGCAAATCAAACGACCTTTTTAGTAATACCCCACTAATATTTTCGAGCTCATATTTATTCCATGGAATCTGTCACACATCCAACTTATACTAACCGAAGATCACACAATTCACAACACTCGGAGAATTGTAAATGAAACATTTATTCTTGATGCATTAAGCTTATTGCTACTGAATTTGCATTCCATCATATTTTTCCCAAGACTATATATTTTGTTATATATTTACCTCTTTGTATGACTCACGATTTCATATTTGACTTTTCTACGATATATGAAATGATCAAATCTTAACATAATGTATATGCTTCTTCGTTCTTAAAAGAGGAACGAAGATACATTTCCATAATATATAATAAAATTTAACATCTAATTAAGGTTATATATATGAAAAAACATAAACCCGCTTAATTGGTTCGAGATCCGGTCCGGTTTTTCTAAATAATTCTGACCTTTTTTCCCACTAATCTCAGTTTCAACTTTCAACTACACAAACAGTTTCCTATTTCAGATTACACAGTACTAAGAAGATGACTTTTGCCTCCCCTTAACACTTTCTTCTGCGTCTCACTTCTTCGTTGTCTCATTCTCCGATGATCGAATCCCTTCCTCAATACGCTACACACACGAAGACATACATGGTTACGTTCTTTGTATAAAAATTCAAAGCTTGGAATTTTCAAACTCTCCTTTTACCTGAAGAAGATAGTTGTGAAGCCAGTCCAGTGTCTGCGGGAATGTTGTCGCCGATATATTTACAACCGTAACCCCCTGCGAATTGAAGGAACAAAGGTAGTCCTCAATGGTCTTTAGGTTCGTAATTAGTCTATCTTTCTCCTGCAAATAAAGAAGATTGTGCTCATACACCTTTTCAAGATCAGTTTAGATAAGCTTGAGGTTGTTTTTTTTATACCTTAGATGTGTATTTATCTCCAGACGTACGAGAAGAGATCCACTCCTCTAGCAAAGCCTGATAAAACATGAATTCAAGAAAACAAATCAAGAACTGAGAAAGACTACTTTACTACATCTTATATTAGCCAGAAAGAAACCAAGAAAATGATTCACCTTATGATCAAATTCAGCCATCTTTAAGACAATAGATATGACAATAGGTTCAGGGACAGATTTCGACTTCCCACTTCCATCTCCAGATTTTCTTTTCTTTTCGGCTTCTTTTGCACTTTCTGCTGCACTTTGATCAATACCATCGATTTTACATTGTGTAACTTTCTCTGATAAGTCAATGACAGCTTCAGCCTGAGAATGAGGTTTCATAGCACTCTCGTCCTCGGTTTCTTTACTGTTTGAAGAACCAGACTCGGGGTTCTTGTCCGAGGCTAGATCTCCTGAAGACTCTGTTTCTTTGCTGCTCTTGTCAGGATCGTTTGATGGAGCTTTGTTCTCATCATTCATCAAGTATATGCTTGGATCTAAATGTCTTCCCTGTCATTATTCGACCAAGATTTAGACCACAAGTGCCATTGCCTAAACATATATGGAGATTTCATGGACAGTTTCTACCTCAATGATAATTGGTTTCCCATCTTTCATTGCTTTCTTCAAATCACCAGCAAGTCCTAACCAAACGACAAAAACATTTTGGGGATTTTGTAAAAACACATTAATGTAACAATCCACAAACACAAAGTAAAAACAAAAGCAAATGAATCAATGCGGTTTCTAACACTAAAAGGAACCGAATGATACCTTTACGAACAATTCTGCATTCTCTACAGAATTCGTTTATCAACTCTTCTGATGAATCGAATTCTCGAGTCCATACAGGTGTTGATGTCAACGGAGCACTACAAATTAAACATAAAGTCATAAACATACGTGTTTATACGAGAATCTTTGTCATCGAGGCACAAAATTTAGATAGAAGCAAGCAAAAAAAACCTACTCAGTTGCTGTCCGAAGCAGCTCATATACCATGTCTGTCTGTGAGCGCAGAACATCACATAAGTTAAAGAAAGAACAAAATGACAAGGAACAATTGAAGAATGGTTGATTGAGTAGATAGATACATGTAAGACGTTAGGCAAATTGAGTCTCTGAGCAAGTTGTGTGGCGATTGTGGACTTGCCAACACATGCTGTTCCGCAAACAAGTATAATCAGAGGTACTCTCTGATGATGAAATCTACAACACACACAGAGCGAGAAACACAAAATTAAAGATTTTAACTTTGAAAAGGAAAAAAGATTTTCAATCATATAATATGTTTACTTTGTCATCATATTGTAGCGATTAATGTATTCCTGCCCATAACCGCGTCGCTCCATAAGCTGCAAAATTGAAATCATTAGCAGATTAGTTTCAAAATGTTCAAATTATGAATATGTTGCATCAAAGATCTGAAGTATGCACCATAAACAAACTTGATTCCAAATCGGCCTGAGACCTGCAAAGAGAGAAGAAGCAGATTATTTTACAATTCATCGATAAGAAGAAGAAGAAAAGAAGAAGAAAGATCAATTGTGGCAAAAAGGGCATACACATCGAGAAGGCTGTTATCAATCAGAAGCTTCTTGAGTTCAAGAGAAATCTTTACAGCTACATGATTTGGGATCTGATTATCAAATCGGCAATTGTTATTGAGAATCATTTTAGTAACAATATCTTAGAATCTAACAACACTATTCAAAGGGCTTGTAAAATTCGGACAAACCTTAGTTACAGTTAACATTCTGCAGACTAAGAACCGAGACAGAACATAGTAGTGATCGGCATCTCCAAGCCATACTTTCACCTGAGATTTTTTGTCGTTTCCTTCATCAGAGAAAATTTGAAGAGAAGAATCGAAGACCCCACAATTCAAAATCAAACCTTGACGAAATCGTATTTAGAAGAAGCGTTTCGAGGAGAAGAAGGAACAGAAGAGAATGGTCGGATGTTGATTTCTCTAGGTTCGTGTTCTTCTTTAGGGTTGTTTGTTGTTGTTCTTGTAGAACTAGAAGATTCCTCTCTGTCCTTCATCGTCAAATTTTTGGATCACAGACGTAACGGAGAAGAAGAAGTTTTTTCTAGTCTTTAAAAATCTCGATCTCTTTGATAGCAACAAAACTCTCTGTCGAGGTTTCCGACATCTGTCGGACTTTTTTAGTTTCCGAACATTTTTACGGACAGAGTTTGTGTTTATTTTTCTTTTTCTTTTTTGTATTTTATTTTCTTAATAATGATGATTTAATATTGAGAATTAAGTCCACGTTTCGTTGGGCCAGCCCATAATAATGTTATGCATGCATGTGGTAATTAAGTGATCAAGAGTGATTTTTCGTTCATAAATTGACTCTACTACAGTATTTGTATGTTTGGTGTACAAATCTGTCCCATTTAGTGAATCTAAAAAATATACTTTATATAAGCAACTAAAAGTTGTATATGTTACAAAGTTCAAATTTTCACAAAAAGAAAATGTCATAAAGAGAAAAGGTATGAAAAAAACAGTCTCAGGCTAAAGCAATACATACAGTAAGGATTTCAAGAACGAGGAGCTGCCATTTGCTGCTTCTTTATCCTCTCGTGCGACTTCACCATGCTGTAACAGAGCACGAGAAAGAGAGAGATGAGAGTGAGTTTCATACATATATCCATTTTCACAAACAGAGTTCCATTAAACTTGATCTCTTACTTGATATCATGAGGAGTGATGAACATCCACTGCGATCCTTGTGCAATTGCAAAATCCACAAGTGCGTCCAAGCTGATTTTCCGGCTCACTGCATCCTGAATTTCCAGAAAGTTACAAAAAACGTTTGTCTCAGCAGCTCTTCATCCCAATATGATGCTTGTAAAGAGGAGATTCTCAAAAAGGACATAATACCATAAACACATCAAACTCATCCATAGCTCGAAATGGGGCTTCCGTCATCTCGTGAAGAGCTAATGCAAAGCATAAAGTCGAGAAAGAACGTTCTCCGCCTGAAATTTTGAAAAGAGGGATTAGACTTTACCAATGGCTGTCTTTTAAGTTACATATGTTAGATTGTTTGGAGTGTAGAAGGAAGCTGCACCTGAAAGACCTTTGGTGTCTCGTACGGAATTGCTTGTTGCATCTTGAGGCATCTTAACCTGTCGAAAAAGAAAGCCATCTCAATTCAGATGATGTTATATGATGGATATGATAACTGCAAATATCGTAGCGTAGCAGTTTAAATTACCTCTATGGACAGAGTTTTATGTTCATAACTGACTTTGATCTGTCCGCTGATACCTTTCTTTCCTAAGTGAGCGTTGAATCTGTTTTGAGATCAACAGCATCAAAGAAAGCTCCATATGGAAGAAATCGAACTGCATATTTATTCATCAATATGGTTGACAAAAGGGAAAGTAAATCTTACTGCCATGTTAACTGCCGCCGAAGAAGAGTTGCATTTCTTTGGAACTTGTCCCACCGCGAATCTAGAGCAGCTTTACAGGCCTGGTCAAATAGTAATGAATACATTAGATTATTCAGCTATAACAACACATACGGCTCTTTAGCATAAACAGATCTGCAAGGCTCAACCGTGAGTTTGTCTCGAGAGTCTTGATTGGCTTTGCGCTTCTTTGCAATCTTTCGTTCTAGTTTCTCATACATCATCCTAAGGTCCTCGATCGAATCAGAAAACCTGCAGAGACAGAATTGAAGCATATTACTTTTACTGTCACAGGCCGTTTATGTGTGAAGGAAGAATACACACTGTTGGTTCTCTCGATGAAGTCTCTGGTTCATTTTGTTGATCTGAGCACTGAGTTGCTCAGGAGTACTCCCATCCCAGGGACCCAAAGATTGTATCTCACTCTCAGGACAAATTTCAGAGGCCTTCTGGTCGCTTTCCTGAAATTTCAGCACATGTAATTCGTTACCACAAGAAAAAAGTGAAAACAAAAGATGGACCCTGAGCCATGACACATAAGCCTAGTAGCTAAGTTCCATAAACTAGACAACATGGCATCCCAGGTTTCAACGCTGCCATTCCCTCCTTGGAGAGGGTTTGTGTGTGTGTGTGCGTGTGTGTGCGTGTGTGTGTGTGTGTTATATAGAAAAGAATGAAGTTGCATTTCTCATTTTGCAATACTAACTGCATATCTGTACCTTCCGCTTATTTTGAAGCTCCTCGTAATTAGCCTCAGCCTCCTTAATATCAGGTAGGACCTTGTTTTTCATTATGTTCTCATAATGGATTTTCTCCTGAAACAGAATCACGCTTACCTTCTGCATGCAAAACAAGTAAAAAGTTCAAAATCTTTACGTAGACGCAAGAAGGGGTACCGCTTCTGCAGACTGAAGGTCTTTCTCGATTTTCTTAAGCTCATTCTCTGCTTCCTCAAAGGCATCAATCTCACCCTTAGCTGAATCTACATGCACATTTTAAATAAAATGTAAGAATAGAGTCGGTCACTCTTGAAAGAGGATCTATCATGTTCGATCATCAAAGCAAGAAAAAGATACATGTGTTTCAGAAACAGTGGTCTATCAGAGACATACCACATAAGTTCTCAAATGAAGCTTTAAGCTTATTAGCCTTAAGTTCAGCTTCTTCCAAGCTATTTTGGAGCTTCTCTAGCAAAGCTTCTTTCTCCTCTATTTCTTCTCGGCCTTTCTGATATTGTAATTAGAAATAAATAAAAACACACTTCACTGAAAGAATGTTGCTTACGTGAAAACATTGACAATGAAATAGATTCACCAACTAACTAACCATGATATCCAGTTGAAGCTCATTAACACTTGAAGAGTGTAATGCTTCGGTCTCGGCAGCAACTGTATTCTTTAAATCTTGCATCTCGAATTCCATTTTCGTCAAACCATTCTCTTCTTGACTGCGGCGCTTCTGTATAAACCAAACAAAGGAAAATATGCAAAGCGTTATGTACACGAGCAAGCTAATCATTTCAGTTATGATGACTGGTAATTCTAGTTCTGACATGTCTAATGCATTAATCAACGAGTTTACAATACCTTCAGCGAGCGCATTTTCATCTCAAGTTCCTCGAGACTCCCCTCCGCTTCCCTCTTACGACTCATGCATTGACTTATCTCCCTCTGTTCCTTTGAGGCATCTAATTCTAGATCCTTGATCTGGTCATCAAAGGAAGCACAGAGTCGCGTAGCTCTACGAGAAAGAGGAAGGGTTGTCTGAACTGACCCACGAAAAAACCTGAGACAAAAGTAGATACATTAGAGTCATGATTGAGGAAGATCGTCCTCTATACCCTAAATGGTCTCAAGTCAATCCCTTTGGTTTAAAAGTGCTAGTTTATTTACACAACTTTGAAATAGTAGATGCAAGAAAGTCGGATATCTCTTTTTCCGGTCCTTTCACAATCATTTGAAGGGTTTAGAAAATGAAAAAAAAAAATGATCTGGTTTGTTTGCAAATAAAGATATAACTGGACTGTCCATGCCATATCTAAGAAGTTACTTACATTCGGAATCCGTCTAAAGTGAAAACCTCCTTAAGGTTCGAGAGCCTTTGGCCAAAGGCAACAGCCTGTCCCACCTCATAGTTCTCTGCAAGCACTTGCCTCTCAGCACTATTCTGAAATATCCAAAAGAAAATAATTATATGTATACCGTAATATAGGGATGTAAGAATGAAGAAGATCAGTACGTGGAGGGAAATTCTGAAAGTAAAATTACCACATCCACCAAGACGTTAAGAACTGTTGGATTATCAGAATGCAAGACAGAGAGAATAGTTGGATGTTCTGTCTGAGGAACCATGTGCCTTGGTATGTTTAACCTGCATAAATGAAGAGAGAGCAAATATTTGTTTGATAAAGCAACCCATTCATGAATTCAGAAGGTTAAGCGGAAATATTAAATTGCTTATTTAGACTTTGAACCTTGGTCTCGAAAAGTCATAGATGATAATCTTAAGGTTTCTGTAACCAGCTTCATTCGCACAACCTCTTAGAGTGAGCGAATCTTTATGATCGGTCACAATGAAGGCATTTAGTATGTTTCCAAGAGCTTGTTCAACTGCAGAAGCCCATTTATTGCCGTTAACCAACGTCTGTAGAACACCACACCATTAGAAGAGATTTTTTTATCCCACAAAATATTCACATTAGAATAAAATTGCTACAACACAAAAGATGCCAGTTTCTTCTTGAGCCATGCATGGCCAATACATATAAGACAACATTCGAACTAAATTTGCTAGGCGCACAGATTTGAAAAAAAAAAAAAAAAAAAAATAGAAACTCACCACATGGGAGCCAATAGGTCCAATTGGTGGCTTTCTGAATCTATTATGATATCTCTCAATAACCCGCAGAAGGGGAATGACTTTGTCCCCTCCAAATGCAGTAACCTAGTAAGCATGCATGTATTTGTATGCCTTTTAGATTTACCCGAAAGAGGTTTGCCAATATCCAGTTGAAACACCAAATATTGTGTTTGAATCATGTAAGACACACCTTGTTTGTTTGATGCTTCTTCAGATCATTAATGTTAGAGTTTATGAATCTTTGCTTCTTCTGATGGTCTCTAATCTAGAAGCCAAAAGGCCAAAGAATGAACAAGGGTTAATTAATATTCAAAACAACCTGCATGTGAAACTGATTAAATTCTTAGACTTAATATCCATGTGGAATGTAAGCAACAAATGTCAGCCTCGTTGTACCATATCCTCGATGTGTTCGAGCTCTCTCCTTCCAGCTGACACTTTTTCCATTAATGAGTTCTCTTCCTCTTTCAATCTAAAGAATGGAATATTTAGTAACTCTTTAAAGACGAAATAAAAAGACTACAGAATACAGGATAGGCCCACGGAAAGGAAATGGAAAACTTAATACTTAACCTGTAAAGCAAATTTTCAACTTTCGCAACCTCCTGCTCCAAATATTTTAGTTTCTCCTCGATTTCAGATTGTTCAGCCTGCATCAAGATCAAACTATGAGAAATATACACAGATATATCTAAACATGAGTACATTATACCTTCACAGTATCTTGAACATTATGCCAAGAAAATGAACAAATGAAAAATGACACAGTTTTCCGGTTATTTATAGATAATGCCAATGACTAATATAGAGAACCTGTGTGTTTCTCATTGTCTGTTCATTGATATCTTCAACCTGCCGTTCAAGCTTGCCAACACGGTCCTTAATCTTGTGAACATAATTGCACTTATGAGTGAATTCTTCTTGTAGAGCAATTTTTTCTCGTGCAGCCTGCAATAAGAATTTACATCAAGAACACACAAGATATGTCAAAAACACGCATACAAGATATGGAAATAGTTTACCGAAAGCAAATTTTCCAAGAAATCACATTGACTTATTTTTTTCAGGCTATCCAAGTTAAGAAAAATGATGCATATTAGAACTATGCAACGCATTTGATAAATCCAGTATTTTAATTTGCTTCCTCTCTTTTAAGAACAATGAACAAGAAAATATAGTGTTAAATCAGGCAAGACATTTGTCAGTTCTTTAGAAAAAATCCCATCCACTAGGTTCCTGTTAAAAGTGAGTTTACAAACCGTCTTGGCTGATTGGCGAAAACTCTCTATCTCTCTCTTCATTGCAGTTGATTCATCCATCAGACATGCAACTTGCGCTTTCTTCTTGTTCAAGCGATCCCTTAACGCTTCCACTTTACCCTACATAAATGACCAATTATAATCAAACAGTCTGAGCTCTATATAGTCAAACTATCTCCTTCTATACAACTAACAAACTTCATAGATATCCTATGACGCCCGGGCCCTTGTTATGCATGGCCGGGCGTCTGTAATTTTAGCCATCCAAAATTCAGATACTGAAAAGTATGTGTTACTTACCAGTTCCCAATCTATTTTAGCTTGGCAAGTAGGTATACGGTCTTTGAGCTTCACAACCTTCTCAGTCTGCTCCTGGAGCTGCCTATCCACATCATATACCCATGACCAAGCCAGCTTCTTTTTCAACTGCTGCAATTTTTGAGCTATTTCTTCAACTTGTTCCATACTCTTAATTTTTCTACGCAACTCGGTGATCTCTTTTTCTATTGGTTTAATCAGGTCCTCCATTTCATCGACTATCGCTGTTGCAGCTTTCAAGTTTTCGTAGATACTTTGAAGAAGATCATTGACTTGCTGAAGAAGGGTTGCCTTAAAAAAGAACTAAACAAAACGGAAGCTTTCAGCACAAATGTCAACACGGTTGACTTCGATACATACCAATTCAACAGGAGATACCTTGAATTTATCTTTGTCATTTCCAGAGTGTAAGAACTCCCTGCTCTTGTCTTGACTCATTACCACGCACGGATTTTCAACATCAATCTAACCACATGCCAATATGGTTAGTATAATTAGAAGCTTTAAGGGAACACCAGCAATGAAAAGTACATGAATACTTGTAAATTTGGATGAAAGACAAAAACTTACATTAAAATGTTCAACAAGTTCCCGTAGCTCCTCCCTTCGGCTACTTATTTTTTTCCCTGCAAAATTCAGGTTACAGAAAATAAGTAAACGGCAAAACCTTTTCAATCAATAAATTTCGATGCACATAAGACACAGAAAGAGTTGGTGGAGAAGAGAATAACAGAGGAGACAGTCATCACAACAAGCATAGTCATCACAACAAGCATAGTCATCACAGGCTGTAAGTCAAAACCAGAGAGAGAGTATAGCTACAGTGAGCTAACCTTGACGATCCTTGAGAACAGTAGAACTAGTAGAGTCGGTTATCCTGCGTTCGATAATTATGATGTCACCATAAACTTCAGGCTTAAAAGCATCCTCTCCTTGGTTTTTTATTTCTACATGAACAACAGCGTAGCTGCAAAACATACCCCAATGAGATCGGTAATTTATCAGTAACTCTTATCATTCATCTCGACAAGAAGCAAAAACACAGCCATATCCTAATGATGACTAGATTCGATCTAAAACAAGTTGCAAAAGAAGAAGAATCGACCATAAAAATGGTTCTTCTGAGCTGCTTCCAACCTGCAAATCTGACTATTCTAGATAAAGCAGAGTATAAGTGTACAAACCTGCATCCAGTTTTTATGAAATCCTTGAGAGTGGCAGCACGCTGAGTCCCTTTCGCTCGACATCCAAATGCAACACACAGAGCAGTCAATATTGCACTCTTCCCACCTGAATTATTTTACCAATGCGAGAAATTAGCTTTCAAGTTTCAACCTTTCCGGAAATCTGATTGTCGTTTAAGATTCCATAAAGCGACATTTTTCTAAACTTTTCAATCAGAAGCCAAATTAATTGCTAAAGCATGACTCTGAGACCCTCCTGGATAAACCAATTCTAAATCAATGGAAATATCTATATCCATCCGCTTCCAGATAGAATCAAAGCATTAAACCTGAATTGCTAATAGAATGAACAGTTGTGAAAGACCAAATTTTCCAAATTCGGCGAAACCCAAACCTCAATAAGCTATGTGTATGCAAATTCAGAAAATTAGAGAGCTGTAAATCAATTTTTTCGTAACGAAAGCAGCTTACTTCCGTTTTGGCCGGTGATGAAATTGACCCACTCGCCAAACTCAATCTGGAGATTACTGTGGCACATGAAATTCTCGAGCTTAATCCGAAGGATCGAACCCGACCCAGTACGCTGTTTGATGAATGAATCACTGGGTCGAGCCCCAGATTTTGCCATGGCTTTTTCCCGTTCTAGGGTTTCTCTCACTCGGCTGATTTCGAAGAGACAAATTAGAAAGAGAAAATTTCCATTCGTGGGGGTGCTTTAGGGCGGGAAAGAGACGACGCTATCGTACGTCGTCGCGTGTATTCTAACTACGTTCGTGTTGACCGTCCGATCTTCTGGAGATCTTGTCAATAACTAAACGGGCCTTATGATAACCTTAACATGGGCCCATTAGCCTCATTGTTTCTCAGCCCAATTGAGTCTAATTTTTTTTTTTTGTAGAGTCTAATTTGTGTGTTTTCAGCAATAAAAGTACAGCTTGAGAGTTGAAAGTTGAAACACATAGATAAAGTGATCACAACACATGACACACTCGGGAGAATCAAACATCACATACATTACCTACAAAATTTATAAAAACAAAGAGGTGAAGTGGGCTTTGAGGTTTTCACCAGGATGACCAAATCCATCACCTTCCTTGTAGAACAACTTGATCACACGTACAAGATTGAAGACTCGCACTAGAATCTGGCGTGGCACAGTAGCTGAGGCTTCAAAAAACTCCTCCATCATTACCTCATGGTGATCCTTAATCATCTTCTTCAATTCTCCAACCGCTTCTTCTTGACTAACACCATGTTGTTTCATGTAGCAGTTGACTCCATTCGCCACTTCCCCTCTCTCCAACTCTTCCTCAAACGTGGCTATGTCGTTTATCAGACGGAGCATAACATTGAAAGCTAGGATGACTTTGGGTCTTGAGGCGAGCCACTCGTACATTATCTTCTCATCGCAGTCTTCCATCCCTAGAAAGCTGAACACTATCATGTCATCCATTCCGGCAGTGACGATTCCGACCTCCATGTACTCTTCAAAGGTCGGCACGTGGCCTCCGCGTGCCCATTTTGCTATCTTTATATACCCTTCCTTCGTCAGGCTCTTTATCTAGGTTTTTGAATACGTACATTACAAGCACACGCAATATTACGTTTATTTTATGTAACCTTCCTTATTTATATGTTTTATAACAATATACTTGCGAACCTCATCTATTGTCGGTTGCACACCGCCAGATCTTCCTAGTGAACTCATTTCTCGTTCGATGTCTTGCATGATTTCCCACAAAATTCGGAATATAATTTGCATGTAGGTTGGTAGATTTTCGATGGTTCCAATGTCCCACCTTAGCCATTAATTAACTCTATAAGGTTAGAGGACTAGAGAGAGAGAGAGAGGGAGAGAGAGAGAGAGAGAGAGAGAGAGAGAGAGAGAGAGAGAGAGCACAATAAAAGAAATAAAAGATTTACCTTTGCAAAGCATCAGTGAAACTAATAACTTCAGGAAGAGTGCCATAGGCGTCATAAGTGTCATCAACAACGGTCATGATCATGGAAATTTTAGTGCTTATAACTCTCGCACGGGAATATCGTGGCTCGAAATATATACCCATCATGCCGAAATAGAACTCTGCAATTCTGTCCCGAAAGCTATTAGGCAGTGTCGATGCAAGATCTACTTCCTTCCACCATCTGCATGCACATAAGCAAAAAAAAAAGAAGAAAAAAAACACATCAAAACACGGATTGACAATTAAAAAAACGGTTCAATTTCCTTATATATATATATATATTTTTTTTTTTTGTTTTCAAATCTCATCAAAATTTAGTGAAATAGCTAAATAAGTTTACTTAGTGACAGCATTGAGCTCTTTGATGTAATGCAGCTGGCAATAGCTGAAGTTGAGTTTTGCAAACTTGAGCAGCTTCTCCTGGTGATCTTCCTCTTTCTCGTAAAAAGAGATGTATTCTCTTGCAACGGCTATTTCTACGCAATGATAACGAGGCATGCACAATGCATTTTGTATATGCCTAGAGAGATGTGATTGATCAGAAGCAGCCACTGCTAAGTGATTCCTAGTGAAAGTCCGTGCTTCCTCCATTATATCCTCATCTTTTGCTTTCAGATACGATGCTTGGAACAGCTGCAACATGCCTCTTACATCTCCAACTACACTTTCCTTGAAGTTTCCATCATGTTCCCCTTTAAATCTTTCAAACACATCTGTAATAAAATTGAGTTTTTTTTTTTTCTTATATATATAGCCAAAATAGATATATTATATGTGAATCAAGGAACGTTTCAATACACTCTTTGTCTTTGAATTAATGTTCTTACCACAAGGCATTTTGTGTCCGTACAATCTGAAAACTTCAAACATGATAGATATTGTTTCAAGATCAACTTCCTCTGCAACTAAGCATTTCAGCTTCCCAAACGCCTTGTTTAGAATCTCTTCGATTTCGTTTTCGAAATAGTGGGAGATCGCTAGACTGATGAGCAAGTGGATGAGACCAATCTTCTCCTTGTCACACATGTGAGAAGACGTGAGCATGTCTCTCACGTGCGGCTTCATAACCGATTCGATCTCATGCTCAATCGCATCAAACTCCTACAAATACATCGTGCATGTAAGAAAATACACACATGAACAAGTGTCTGAACGAATCTTTTGTACTTACAGAGTCGTCGACGGGAACAGAGAAGTGGTGATCTCCTAGAAAAGTAGGAGTAAATTGAGCCAAGGGACGAGTACTCTCAAGATCGCCACTAGTAGCCATTACACATAAGAAATCTTGCTTTGTGAGTTTTCGAGGAAGACTTTGGTTTTGAAGCAAACGGCGAGGAAAAAGAGAAAGGTTGGTTTTATGGGAGAGAAGGACTTTGTGAGCGTGAGGGAGAGATTTAGGAGCAAAACTCATCATCCTTGATGCATACATTTTTACTCACTCTCACTATAAGATAGACATGAGACGGTCTCTGCTCTGCTTTAAGTAGATCAGGAATCAAATAAATAATATCTTAAATATTGTACATGTAAAATAAGAATTCAACATCTTAATTACCCAATTACTTTGGTCAAGGAGACAACTTCATAAATGCTTACTCACAGCCCGGTAAAATAAGATTTCAGCAAGATATACGAAATAAAGATAACGTAAAAGAACGTCACTAATTTTGTTATATAAACAAAGACGGTTCATAATTTTTTGGTTCAAAATCTATTCACGAATCACGATGCAGATCAAGATCACACAGTTCACTAGTTTGCCTTTGCTCTGCGTGTAATCACATCCTTCTTTAGACAAAATGGGATTCGACTCTTTTATTTTAAACTCAGATGAGGCTTTGTGTTTCCTGGCCCAACCTTAAACGATCACCCAATCGCAAAAAGTTAATGCTTCGTTTTGAAACTTTAGTACTAATTTTCACAGTATTTACATTTTATCTTCCTGATAGTATTTTTTCTAATCAGATAAACCAGCTTCATTTCATCATTATCCCAAAATACACTTAGCCTAATTGTTAGCAAACTCTTGTTTTAGATTTAGATAGAAAAGACAAGACAGTTTGAGAGAGAGAGTGAAAAGAAAAAGAAAAAAGACACGTCGTATGCACACAAAAATTGTGAACTATAGAAGGTTACGTAAACTCTTCTATAATTTGGTGACCTTTTCGTCATACCACTGAAACTATATATTTTCAGTGTACAAGATCACAATTTATCAGTCAACTTAAAACTAGAGTATAACTAGAATGCCATAAGTTTCCTATTATGGTGGAAATATATAATTTTCAAAAAAAAAGTTTATTTGTTGTTTTATGTAAGAAAATATAGATAAGTTTGTAATTAATTGTTAGAGCATACTTCAGCAAACACTTATGTTAAGTGATTAACTCCTTTGAATAGAATTATGAACTTACTCATGTTCCTCACCCTCTCTTCAGCTATATATACCTCCCTCCCATATTCTCATAATCACATAGCAACAAACACTTCTCGCAGCAAAAGCAATCAAAATCCTTGTCTCTTTTTCTTTTTTTCCATCGCAATGATGAATTCACTTCTCAAGAAAACAAAAAACTGTCAGATTTGTAAGAAATCATTTTCAAACGGGAGAGCTTTAGGAGGTCACATGAGATCTCACTATCGGGCACTTCCTGTGTCAAACGCAGAATCATCAGCAACTGGCTCGACCATTCCAACGCTACAAACATCCAACAAAGCCGGAGAAATAGTTCGATCTCTTGAAACAGTTCTGATGAGATCTGTCCACGTTGGTGAAGTTGGTGTCGGTCCAAAACCAGATCTAAAGAGAGAAGAAGGTGGACAACAGACAACTGGCAAGAGAAAGATCGTTGAGGACTCAGAAGAGGTAAGTTCGATAGAGCCTGAAAGTTCTTTAACCATTGAAGAAGGTGCTGCTCTATGTCTTGTAGCAATGTTGCATAGCGAGAGACCAGTAGTTTTCGATCTGGAATCGGTTGATCGTGTGCTATCAGCTCGAAAGAGAAGAGATACTGCCAAGTATTTCATAATAGATTCTGAAGATGATGAAGAAGACAGCAAGAAGCACGTTGAAGATGTAAAGGTTCTCACTTCAAGTGTGGAAACCCTAACAGAAGACAACGGTGAGGATGATGAAGAAATATATTTGGTTGCGAGAGAAAAACCACGTAAGGGAAAATACAAGTGTGAAACGTGTGGGAAAATTTTAAGTTCGTTTCAGGCGTTGGGCGGTCATCGAACGAGCCACAGAAACAAACGATTCAAGACTGGCGGCATCAATGGTCAAGCCGTGAAACCGAAAAATAGGCCGGTAGCTCAACGACGGTACGAGTGTCAAATTTGTGGCAAAGTGTTTGAATCTGGTCAAGCACTTGGTGGTCACAAGAAGATTCATTATGTGTTTCTACAACCATGCAAAGATGTGCTTGGTTGAATCTAGACTTGTCGACTTCAACCGAGTGATCTATGAAGAGTAGAATTTGGGTGATTCTATGTTGTTGTACCTTTTTTTTTGTTATACATTACTAAAGTTTTGCTTCAAACTGTTTTTTTTTTGGTAATGTTATTGTACCCTTTTTTAGTTTTTCTATATTAATAAAAATTTGGTTAAAAATTATGTTCTTAGTTACATAAAATTTCGCAAATTGCAAAATACCATATTTAATTCTGGCTGTAAGAATACATTGTCTTTTGAAAAATCAACTAATGTAAAGACTACTGATAATATTGTGTTAGTCAAAAACAAAACTATATGTTCTACTTTTGAAAAAAAAAATTTCCAATTTTTTTACTATACACGTTAATTTGAAAAGTTATCGAAAATTATTTGATTGACTAACTTTGGTCAAAGATATTCAATCGAAATATATCCGTGGATTATATCCGAAGAATAAGATAAATGGAAATAACGATACGACTGAAGAATAGATATAACATTAAATGGAGTCATAGTTTGATTGTAATGTTACATTTATGTTAACATGTTAAACTATAGTCTTACATTCAAAATAAGCAGTTTTTTCTTTTTCTTAAACAAATCTTATATATGATTTTCAAATTATAATGTGAAAAATAAACATGATAGTAACTTACAAATGTTGATTTGAGAAAGCTCAACTAAACTTTTTGTGTTGTTTTGGGACTTAACACATAAGATATTAACAAATTAACAGTTAAACACTAATGTAAGCGCAAAGACAAACATTTTTGTTTGAAACATTCAAATTAAAGACAACTCTCCAAAACCATCGAGCCTTCTCAGTGTGATTTTGCTACCATAATGTGTTTCCTGAAATTCAACCTTGAGACAACTTTAAAAATATGACTACTTCTCTCATTAAAGTACTTTCTTCATGTTTATGCTTAAAGAAATCACAAAACAAGCGAGTTTACTCTAAAATAAATGAAAGCTGGTTAACATAATGAAGTGTGATTTTCAGTACCATATGAACCAAATAAAAATGTATTGTGTGAACAGCATGGTCCATCGTTAAGTCTTGCGAGATGTTTGGAATAGCAAAATGGTGAAATTCACATGTCGATAATGGGCCAAGAGATGAGAGAGAGAGAGAGTCACTCTCTAGTCTCTTCTAATAAAACTCTCTCTAATCCAGCTTGAAAAATTGTAAGAACTTGATCATTTTCTTCAAACAAAAATCGAAACATTTCGCTCATATTACAAATAAGAAAAAAAAACATCAAACAAAAGCAAGAATACACTCGTTATATAAGGCCTTTTAACAAAAAAAAAAAGAATACACTCGTTATATACTCTAACACCTTCAAGAAAATTCTACAACGACATAAAATTATCACATACAAAAGATATATTAACATTCACGCTCCAATCTTTTGACATTTAACAACATCACCACCACCACAAACATCTTCGAAACTAACACTGCCAACATTGTCGACTCCTACTGTCTTCCTCTTGGGCTTTGCTTCTTGAAGAAACAACAACACATCTCTCATCGGTGGCCGATCTGTTGGATTTCGACTTGTGCATAACAATGCAATCCTCAACATTTGTTTCATCTCTTCTCTTGTGATACTACACGACCTACCCATGCTTTTGTCTAGAACTTCCTCCGCATCTTCTTTTGTCTTCAGCTTCGATCTAACCCAATCCACAATACTATTACCTTCTCCAAATTCCGGTTCGACCGATCTTTTTCCGGTTATTATCTCTAATAATATCACTCCGTAACTATAGATATCACTCTTCTTATCCACTTGGAGTGTGTATGCATACTCTGTCACAAACAAATCAAAAATAGAGAATTTAATGTAGTCAGAGTTTTGTCTTCCCAACAAAAAGAATGTCTTAACATACGGACAAAATTCGACAAATAAAACAAAAGGACAAAAAAGTACAAATTTTTAAATTTGGGGAAAGTACGGAATAAAAAGAAAAAGCGAGGGTACCTGGTGCAATGTAACCGTACGATCCGGCGACGACGGACATAGATTCATCGGATTGAATCAGCTTCGCGACGCCGAAATCAGCCACGCGCGCCTCGAAATCGGCGTCGAGGAGTATATTGCTAGGTTTTAGGTCGCGGTGTACGATCACCGGATCACAGTCATGGTGGAGATAACAGATCCCCTGCGCCACCCCGATCGCGATCTGGTATAACGCCGTCCATTCCGCCGCCGCGTTCGTCGTTTTGTCTCCTCCGTGAAGGAGATCGTCCAGGCTTCCGTTAGGCATGTATTCGTATAGAAGCATCGTGCACTCTCGATTAGTGCAGCACCCGAGGAGGCGGACGATGTTCCGGTGCCGTACCGTTCCTAGGACATCGACCTCCGCCAGTACGCCGCTCTTCCGCCGCCGGATCTTTCCGTTTTCTTTGTTTTTCCTCCAGAGCTTTTTCACGGCTATTATCTCGCCGTTTGGCATATCCGCCTTGTAGACCGTTCCGGCTGATCCCATTCCGAGGATGTTATCCGTCTTCGAGAGGCACTCGACAACGTCATCCGCCGTGAAATTCAGCCTCTGGAAGGCGGTTAGCTTCCACGGTCCTACCTCTCCGCCGCCTCGTCCACCGTCAGCTCTGTTTCCGTAGCTTTTCTGGAAGCACCGAGTGGTAGCTACAAGGACGAAGAATCCGACTCCAATCGCCGCCGCCATTATCCAAACAATAGCTCCGGCTGATTTTTTCGGCCGCTGCTCGTTATGATCCGCTTCTCTAGCCGCGTCGGAGTTGCAAGGTCTCGCGATGACATCTCCGCAGAGCTCTTCGTTCGAAGAGAAGAAGGACGGATTCAGATGCGCGAACGAACCGCCGGGAATTGAACCGATTAGCTGATTGTAGGAAACATTGAACGTTGTGATAGTCTTGGAGCTTCCGAAATCCGACGGGATTGTTCCGGTTAAGAGATTATGAGAAAGATCTACGTCGGCGATTGAAGGAAGCGTCGAAATCTCCCACGGGATGATTCCGGTTAAATGATTTTGGCTGAAATTCAAACAGAGGAGCTTCTCGCAGTGTCCGATGTCCCACGGGATCGTTCCGTTTAGAGAATTTCCCTGAAGCTCGATTCTGTAGAAGCTCTTGCACCCAACGTATTTAGGGATTTCGCCGATCAGATTGGTGAAACTCGCTGAGAAGATCTGTAGATTCGGCGCTTTCCATATATTCTCCGGCAATCGGCTGTGGAAGGAATTGCTTGAGAGGTTCAAGTACTGAAGAACAGGAGCGGTGGCGAAATCCGCCGGAATTCGGTCGGTGAATCTGTTGTTGCTCAGATCGACGAAAGTGAGGTTATTCAGAGAGCCGAATCCGAACGGAATCGTGCCGTTGAGACGATTGTTCTGAATCCGGAACCTCCACAGAGAATCGCACCTTGTCAAGCTCTTCGGCAATTCACCTTCGAACATGTTGGAGAAGAGGATGAGCTTGAACAGCTTGTTTCCATGGCAGAGAGAAGGCGGGATCGTGCCGGTGAAGGAGTTGTTAGAGACATCTAAAGTCTCGAGCTTTCCGTTTGATCCAAGCTTCTGCGGCAAAACTCCGGTGAAGTTATTGTTCCACAGAGACAATGTGGTTAGCTCCGGGAGCTCACCGATTCCTTCAGGGACTTCACCTGAGAGATTGTTACTGATTAAGCTAAGCCATTTGAGGTTCTTCAAGGTCGAGAAGCCTTGAGGGATACCACCGGAAAGCTGATTGCTTGAAAAATCCAGAAACTTTAGAGCTCTCAAGTTGCTATAACTCTCCGGAATCTCACCGGTGAAACCGTTATAGAAAAGAAACAAAGTCTCGAGCTTGGTGAGATTTCCGAGTTCTTGAGGCAGAGAGCCGGAGAGGCTGCAATTGGAAACGTCCAAGTAGGTAAGATTCGAGAGTAACGAAAACTCTAAAGGTATGTTCCCTGTAAACCGGTTATAACCGATCTCGATGTGTTGTAGCTCCGGTAAGAGTCCCAGTGTCGGAGGTAAGTCACCTCCGAGAGCGTTTCCGGCTAAGTGAATAAACCTCAGTCTCTTTAAATCACCGTAAGCTGGAGGAATCTCTCCTTCGAAGTAACTTCCACCAAAGTTAAGTTCTTGCAAGAAACGAAGACGAGACACTTCCAAAGGAAGCTGACCTTCGAAGTTGTTGCTGAAGGCATTGAGGACTGTTAAAAACTTGAGCTTTGAGATGCCAAGAGGGAAGCTGGAGTCGAAGGAGTTGTGGCTGATGTCGAGAGTAGTGAGCTTGGTGAGGTCAAAGACAGAAGTCGGAAACGGACCCTCGAAGGAATTTCGACTGAGATTCAAGTAGAGTAAGCTGGAAGACAAGTAACGAATCTGTTGAGGGAGACGACCAGTGAGGTTCCGGTGAGAGAGGTCAAGGGAAGTCACTTGAGATGTGACATTGTCACAGACTACGCCGGACCAAGAACACCAAACGGCATCGTTTTGGCCATGGGGGAGGACGTTCCAGTCTTGAAAAGCAGAGGGAGAGCCAGAGAGAGATGATTTGAGGGAAATGAGAGAGAGGAGTTGAGGAGAAACCTTGAGAGCTAAGGAAGAGAAAGCGAAGAAAGGAAGGAGAAAAAGGAGGAGGAAGAGATGAACAAGAGAAGGAGAAGTGATCCTGTTCATGGCTTTAGGAAGAAAAGAAGTGAGGTGAGATTGAGATTGAGAAAGGTATGAGGAAGAAGAATGGTGGATATAAGGGTTTGAAGAAGATGGGGAAGGAGGAGAAGAGAAGGAGAAGAAGTCATGATGAAGGTGATGATTGTGGAGTGCGTCTAATGGTCTGGCTTTTGTTGGTTAAGGCATTATGGTTTTGTGTGGGGAAGAAAAGTAAAGAGAAACTCAATCCATTTTTTCCACTCTTCTTTTACTTTTCTTTCTTTTTTGGAAATTACTGTACCTTCGTATTTTAATACTAATTTATGACCTAAAGTAAAGAGCATTCTGTTATGTGTTGTTAACGAACAAACAAAATCATTATGTAATTACATTAAGTCTTTATAATAAAAAGTTTTGGGTGGAGATCTTTGAAAACTATAAGCCAAATCACCATGCCAAGTTTTGGGTGGAGCTCTTTAAAAAAACCGATTATGAAGATTGCTTGTATCTTTTATTTTTGTCATTTTATTGTTCTTTTAAAAAACCTTTATCAGAAGACAAACTGAATCTTTGATGGAATGTATACGCAGATACACGAGTACATATATACATACATATATTTGTACCGAAAGTGGGGTGTATTTATCTCAGTCCCTCACAGGATCCAATAAAAGCTGAATTCCTCAGTCTCTCCACTAACTCTCATAGCCCACTATATAGTTTGTTAAATGCGAATTCTTTTATTATTAAAACACATACAAGTGTACAAAAAGTCGTAGATTTTTTCGAAAATCATTCTGGCGCCAAAAATATTCAAGATTATATAACCAAGTCTTCACACCATTCATACGTATAAATGTACGCGTGCATCTCTTTATTACTTTCATTAAAAATACAAAATCGACACTTACTTTTTATAACTCGAATATGTCAAACCCGAAGTTCTGATTAATATCCGGTACATAAAATATAATTTGTTCTTCCTTTTCAGTTAGTTATCTTGCATTCTGTGAACAACGAGTTTGTTTAATTAATTTCTTTATAAAAAAGAAGAGTTTGTTTAATTGTAGACACATCTTCATGAACATTTTATATTCACAATGTAATCCATAAAATACCTCAACGTATGGACGATGGTCCTGTTTTACTAAACAAATATTTTGTCTCATTTAAATAGTTCACTTACATTCTTGAAGTCTTTTATATTTGTATACTTCATTATGGGATTCCTGTTTTTATAATATCACTATTTCTAACATTTTTCATGTACTACTTCTTAAAAGATCTCAATCACATGGTCCTGTTCTGCTAAATATATTTTGTCTCATTTAGATATTTAACACTGCTAGGAAATCCAAACTATGCCTTTTTCTTAAATATTTATTTTTTGTTCAGGATGCCCTTTTCTTACTAGATTTTCTTTTTCATTATCAAAAACACAATCTCGGATTTTTTTTTTTTTTTTTTTTTTCAGTGCGGTGTATATAAAGTTATAGCTGTAGAAATTGACTTAAGGCCTAAGGGCATTGGGTTTGTATCATGATGGTTGCTTGCCATTATAGATTCACTTTTCATCATTAATGTTGGGTGAAATAAATATCACACATCCCCTGAGTTACAAAATTATCATCATTATTCGGTTCCGCAACTAATCACCTACGTTATTGCCTAGTGTATATAATCTTATAAAGATTCCGTACGTGGGCGTACATAATCCTCTACTAATCACCTAAATCATCGCTAATGTACATTTTGAAATCAATAGCTGCAGACTGCAGTCCTGCGAACATACAGTAATTAATACACATATATAATACATGCAGAAGACGGCAGCCTAAAGTATAAACAGAACGTAAGCTTTAAGTAGAATGATATGAGTTTTACAAACTCTTCCGATAGGACCAATGGTCCTAAAATTTTCTGGATGTTTTATACAAATAAACAGAATGCGATAAAGAAAATAATTGTATAGAGGCATGCGTCGTTTGATTTCTCTTTAGTTAGTGTTTTTTTGTCATGCGTGTCTTTTTCGCAACAACAGTATGGTATGTTTTACCTTTTTCCAGATGACGGTTTTACCCTCCAACTCAATTCCCATCGACAGAAGAGACAGTCAAGAAGATTACATACATATCAGATTGGACAGAAATGTTCTTAGGTGTAGAGGTTGACTATTAAGATTCGAAAGTTTTTACACTTACTAACGTAGGTTCTTACACAATAATAAGTTGTGATGGCATATTAGAAAGTGTAAATTTCAAGGTGTCAAGAATCCTACATTTTGAGAGTATGCTAAGAGATCGGTCATTAAAGTGCATGCAATTGCATTGTGTGTTTTTTTATTTTGTTCTTACACGATAATGAATGGCGTTTTTCTCCACTATTGGGAATGGTTAGATATAAAGTTTAGTACTTCAAATTGAGTTGGACATATAAGGATTTTTTTGGTTCGATATACTTCAGAGAGACTCAGAGCGGATCGTATTTAAGCCATTTTTGTTTCGTATATGTAAAACATATATAAAACTATATTAAATTCTTTACATTTGGAAGTACCCGAGACACTAACAAAAAAAAGTGGAAAAGAAAGGAACAATAATAATAAAAGTTTCCACAAGAGAATGATGAAAGAATTGAACATTCTTCAAAAGTAAACAAAGAGGATGAAATAAAGAGAGAAAGAAAACGATTGATGGGAGTGAGGCCATTTCAGTGTATACTGTATACGTACGTTTATTTCAAAATGCGACTATTTTTATATATTTTTATTCATTTAGAAATACCACCGTTGTATTTGACGTTTGTTATGACACTTTGGAGGTTTGTTTTTTTTGGTTCATAATGAAAATAGTTTACATTCAAGTATGAATATTTTGTTCGTAAATTCATTTTTTTTTCTGGGAATATATACAGTATTCAGAAAGTAATAAACACATCTGCTTAGATGGTTGAAAAGAACCAAATTTTGTCAACCTCATCACAACTAAATAAAAAGTGATTTGACACTAATTTGTTTATTGGTCACATGAGGCCAAATTAGATGTAACTTATTTTTCACATAGTTTAAGTAGTATGATCATCCCCCACTAACCAAATCTCTTTTTGGATGTATGAAAAAGGTTTGTTAAATTAGTTTCTGTTATTGGTATAATTAATTAAACACACTCAAAACAGAAAATACAGAACAACCATGCTTTTATTCTATCATTTGTGTTGTGGGCACAGAGATTTGCTTGAAGTTAATGAGCACATTTAAAAGTGGCATCAATAATGCATTATCATTAACCTATAGAATCCCATTTAACATTTTCAAAGTTGTTAAGCAGATTAGATAGTAGAGACAAAGAAAGAAAGAAAGAAGAAACACATTTTATCAAAACGTGTAATCATTTTGTTCATGGAAAATAGATGATCTACTCCTTTTGAAATGGATGAGTATTCCCACGGGATCCCAAATCCACAGTCCTAATCATCATTTTCCATTTCAAAACCTTGTCTTTTCCCTTTTTTCAAAAACAAATGTTATGATTGTGTGGTGAAATTGGGGAAAAATTGGAGGACAGCCCATATGCCCATTAGTCTTCTTTATACTTTTATTCTTAACTGGTCGTCGATAATCTGGTGATATATACTTATCAACAGATCTATTGAATAGCCAAAATAAATCTGAAAATTCTGACACAAGAAATTTGTCATAACTGATTGTTGGATGGATGCTGCAATGTATACTTTTTTTTGTTGTTGTTGATAAACACAATGTATACATATCTACATTGTAAGTTTGTAACTGTTCTAGTTATTCTAGATTGAGTAAAACATTTTCTCTGGCTTGCCGAATGTTGACAACAAAACCAAAAGGACTTGCCTAAGTTGTGTCTCACATAATACGGACCTGTTTTTCTTCTTTCTTGGAGAACCAACATTTGGAAGGACTTGAATGGACAGAGAGATGTGTAACTTCTGAAGAAGAAAAAACGACCAAAGAAGTAAATTGTAGATTCTTTATATGATGGACATCCAGAGCCACATACAGAGCAGGGGTGCAACTGACCCCTAAAGGTTATTTAGACTACTTTTTATACAACTGAGATTATACATAATTTGGTGGTTGAAAATGTGAAAAATTGATTCTCTTCCACCAAATAATAAGTGCGAACCAGAAGAATTGCATTTTACATTATAAGTTGGGTCAAAGTTTTCCAAAAACGTGAAGTTTATATTCATTTGAACTACTGGCTTAGAAAAGATCAACATGTGTTCAAAGTTACGCTTGGTCAAAAGTTTATTTACAATACCCATTTACTACTACTACTACTTGATAAAGCATCACCAGTTGTGACTTGTGAGCGTCGAAACATTCTCTAAAGGATTTAACATTATCCAGCAGTAAACTCTCATCTTTCTCAAAAAAAAAAGAAAACAATAAAACTGTCACCACAATCTAGTTGGGTTTAGAATTACAGTTTTAAAACTAATGGGTTTGTTGTTTTATACTTTACAAGTAGACGGCTGATTTAGGAAAAGCGTCAAAAGTATGAGGGCTTAAACAGAAATTATGTAAATAAATAACAATTCCATTTTTATCAAATAGCTCTGTAATATACTAACCGCCGTTTCCGGCTTCCAGAGCAAGAAAAGTGACGCCCAAAATGGGAACCAGAATCGCCGACGGCGGCGGAGAGCATCTGAAGACTTTCGAAAAATTTGAGGCTCTCACAATTATCAATCACGGCAATCAGAAACCTTTCGTATCCTCTTCTCCTCCTCCGTCACCGTCAATTTCCTCGTCCTTGATCTCCTCGTCATCGACACCTGAGTCGGTGATTGATTCGTTAAAGGCAAGTTATGTTGAAGCTTCTCGTTCTCACGGCGAGGAGGAAGAGGAGGATTTTGACTGGGTGGCTGTAGAAAGAGAGGCTGATGTAATTACAGAGAAAGCTCCCGAAATTGACGAAGTCGAAGACGCTTTCTCTGCACTTCGATTGTGAGTTTTGTGAGAAATTTGAAAAGTAAAACCTTTTCTTTTTCAACCTCAAGATTAAAAAAACTCATCTTTTATCTTTCAGGATGTTTGTTGATGATGATGATGATGATGATGATGATAAATCAGAAGACCAAGTTTCAGAGTCGGAGTTTGAAGATTGGATTGAGCCTCCATTGCACCTCTGCAACACCAATCTTCTACAGCCTTATATGCTTGACAGATTCTACGACGCCTTTCATCAGTTTCAAACCGACCCATCTGTTCAGGTTCTCTGTTTTTACTTTTTACCGCTGTTCTGTTTTGCAGCTTGAAAATCAAAACGACTGAGATAAGCATTGTGTGGCTACTGTTTTGTAGAGAATGGTTATGTCATTGTCTTCAGACAAGGCTGTTTGGGATGCAGTGATGAACAACGAGGTTGTCCGGGAGCTCATAACCAACGGTAAGATATATAATAAGATCAATGGACTCTGGTTGGTGCTTCTACTCTATGATTATGTAAGAGTTTTCATTGATTTGTAAACGCAGTTGAGAGGTCAGAAGAAGAGTCTTGTCCAGCCGCGGATTTCTTAAGGATGTTGTTTGAGAGAAGTGCCATCAAGATCATGGACGCGATGGAGAGAGTCACAAAGTACGTCACTGACCTCTTCAATGTTGTTCCTGAAGATGAGACGGTTGTGTTGGCCACAGGTGCTGCACCGGTGATGGAGAAGCTACAGATGACGGTTCTGCTCACCGTCCTTGTCCTGGTTATCGTGTTAGTATCTCGAGTCACGAGAGCTAAATAGGAAAGCTTTCACAAAGGATTCAGTAAACGATATTAGCCAAACTATGATCTCAGATTTCATGACCTGTGTTACAATTGTAAATGTTCTCTCTGCATCAGAGAATATATGATACTTGTGTTACACTGGTGTAATAAGCAAACAGTGATTTCAATAACAATGTCATTTGAAACATAAAATTCAACTTCTTCAAAGCAAGAATGTATCAAACACACTAAATATATAGATATGCGAACAGAGTTACATTATCAAATGATCGTCACAAATGACCATTCATCAGCGTAAACATCAGATGAACAAGTGATTAAAACACAACACCTTACAGTTTCTTTTGAAAGGAAAAGAAAGCGATGGACTCTGTTTTATGTACAGTGCAGAGCCACCAAGCCATCCATGTGACCAGTGATGGCTTCTGATTGCTTCTCGGATTCACGAGCACATGCTTGTTTAAATCTAGTAAAATACCAAAAGCAAATACGTATCCAAGTTTCAGATAAAGTAATTGTGTATCCGAAGATATTAGATAGACGGTGAGAAGGAGATCTCACTTGTATTAGGTGCTTGAGCTACCGAGATCAAAGTCCATAGTGTAATCATACTCGATTGTTGGAATAACTGATGCCATGAACTTCAAGAACAGGAAGAGGTACCTGGGGAAATAGCAATGGTGTAACCAGAAAGGTCCAATGAGCGATAAGAAGAGTTATTTTGCAATTAAACCACTCACTTGTCAACTTCAGGTTCTACTCCACGCGACATCAATACATCGATAATTTTCTTCATAACAGCTCCATGTCGACATGGATGGACTGAAGCATGTTTCCCAGGCAAGTGTGGGTGATCTTCGATTGTAACCTGTGAATTATTAGATTCTTCATGGACTAAAGAGAGGAAAATTTTGGTGGATATACAAATATTCATTTGATGCAAGTTGAGATTCGTCTCCTTTTTACCGTTTTACGAGCATGGTCTTGGCTCACATCCTCCATTACAAGCTCAGGTTGCAGCAGCATCCTTGACTACAAGACACACCATAGATTTTAAGTAGATATAAACAAGTTACAAAAGTCCTAACATATGAAAAAGATGCAGACCTCATCATAACCGGTCAGCCAAACACGAGGAGTTTGGTAATACTTATCATACCTGAACCAAAGTGAACAACTATAAGTTTGCCTACTGAGCCAAAAGTATGAGAGTTGTATCTAAAAGAAAAAATGCAGTGGGGCATTCTTTGAAAATGAAAGAAGCACATGGTGCTTACGTTATGGTGATATCATATGTCCGAGTTCGGAGAATGTTATCATCATCAGGCTCATGAGCCACAAGATAAGTGGACTGAAGAGTTGCCTGATTCAAAGAAGAGAAAGTTTTTTCTAAAAAGTAGACCAAGAAACTTAAAACTTGCAAGTTCATGTGCATAATTCAAAAGCGTTTATCAAAGAGAAACAACAAAAATAACAACTCACTCGATCATTTTCGACCACATTGTCAGCTTCATCAATCTCCTCCATGTCTGGAATATCTTCCTCCTCCTCAGCTCCAAAATACGTAGGTATAGATTTTATAGCATTTCTCTCGTCTATATCTAAGGCATCCATGGATGGCAAGTTTTCTTCTTCGTTGCCTTTATCTGTGGCAAATATCAAGACAAAAGATTAAACAGTGAATTTTGGAAGACTAATAATCTCTCAATACAAAATAAACTACCTTTTGGCTTCCCATGTGTCGCTAGCCAACCATCATTATCTTCATCATCAACCAACACTTCACCTCCAGCAGCTTCATATTCCTCTGCTACAGATGCAGCTCTCCGTAGACAAGGTACTGTCGACCCACAAAAAAAAAGCCAAAAACTTTACAGAATGTTGCATCCATAAATTACAAAGCTAACAGAAAGCAGCTCTAAAGATTTCAAAATTTACCATTTCTAGTAATCAGAAACTGTTTGTCCGAGGGCAAGTATGGCTTCCTTTTGCTTGTATCACCAGATTCCCTAATTAAAAGGGAAAAATGCACATCAAGAGACGATACATAATCTCAATCCTCTTGAACAAAAGTCATATACTAAAGCACAGAACCAATCTGCTATAGTTCCAAGAAACGAATCAAACATCTGAATACTATGGAAAACAAAAACTTTGTTTGTTTTCACCCAAAAAAAGCCACAATCATGATTGATCACATCACAATCTCACATAATTCGAATAAAAAGCAAAGAACTTTATCGCCAACAAAGACAGACCCATTTATCCATATTTACTCGAAGATCAAATTCACATATCCTAAATCGCAAAACTCACAAACTCAAAAATCAAATTTGGCCACTTTATATTCACATTCTCCAATAAAAAAGCCTCTGGAACTTACCAGGACCAGGTAGGGCACTTGGAGACGAGATTATCGCCGGCGAGCACGAACTCGCTGACGCTGAGTACTCCCTTCTCCTTGAACGCCGAGATCGTACGAGGACCTGTGATCCTCTCCACCGTACCTTTAAATGCTTCATGAAGCTTTTGCGACAGCATTTTGATCTTCGAGAGGAAATAGAATCTAATCAACGATTATATCGAGAACGAATTTGTCGTACTGTATATCTAAGAAGAATTCTAATCGGAGATTCGATTGCGAGTCATCTCGTGAGATTCCTGATTCCGTGCCATTTGAGCAAAATCTCGATTAGTACTCATACTTTTAAAACTTTATGTTTTTGCCCCTTTGTTTTATTATTTTAACATTTTAAACCAAGGAAAATGGTGAATTCTTCCTCTGTATTCTCAATTTGTCATTACAGGTCCACATAGTACATTTGATAGTTTTTGCATTACAAAGGAATCTCATTGCTCTTATTGAAGATAAACAAAACAACATCACAATTTCTGTTTTTTTCACGGCAAGAGCACAACGGAGCCAGAGGTGATCCTATTCTCAAGATCTGCATGAGCATCAGCGACACGAGACAACGGGTACTTGTGGTTCACACGAGCCTTTATGACCCCTGAAGCAACATTGGCGAAAACCTCCCCTGCACACTCCAACAGCTCGTCTCGAGTTTCATTGTAATGCATCATGGAAGGTCTTGTCAAGAAGAGCGACTTTGGAGAAAGATCAGACAATGCAACCGGATCTGGCGTTCCTGAGGATTGTCCAAAGCTCACCATGTATCCCCGCTTCTTCAAACATGCCAATGATCCCTGAACAAAACCCATCAAATGAGAAATCTGAAAACATAATCAGTCTTGGCTCTTCATGATCATTACCTTGAAGGTGTCTTTTCCAACTGAGTCATAAACAACATCAACTCCCTTGCCTAATGTAATCTCGTTGACCCGAGAAACAAAATCCTCGTTCTTGTACATGATAACATGGTGGCACCCATCTTCTTTGGCTTGAGCCGCTTTCTCATTGGTCGAGACAGTTCCAATGACTATGGCTCCAAGTGCATTTGCCCATTGACACAACAGAGACCCAACTCCACCAGCTGCAGCATGAACAAGGATTGTATGCCCACGTTCCACCTTTCCAAATACAAACATGACTTAACGAGTCATATAGTGAAAGAGTTCTTGAGAGAAGTGAAAAAAAAAACTAACCTTGAAGCAACGGCGAAGAAGAAACTGTGCAGTCATGCCCTTGAGCATGATTGATGCTGCAACGATGGGGTCAATAGATGAAGGAACAGGAACCACTTTATCTGCTGGAAGGATTTGTTCCTCTGCGTAAGCACCCATTGGATTTCCAGCGTAAGCAACGAGGTCTCCGATTTTTCTTCCGGTCAATCCAGGTCCAACAGCTACCACCTCTCCAACTGCCTCCATGCCTATTGATCATCAGAAATGACAGATTAGTCAAGCACACAAAATTTGTGTGCTCTCAGTTTCATTTTGGTTGTAGAGAGCAGAACCTGGTGTGTAGGGCAGAGAAGCAGGCTTGTAAACACCTTTCCTGAAATAAACATCAATGAAGTTGAGCCCTATCGCTTTGTTCTTCACTCGTATCTCTCCATCTTTTGGCTCGCCTACTTCCACATCTTCCCATTTCAGAACCTTTCAATGAGAAACAAGAAACAAACACAATGAAGTACTGAGATACACAAAAAAAAAGTACTGAGATACACAGATCAAGCAGCAGAATGTGAGAAAGATCATGTTTTTTTAACCAAAGATAGCACAAACACAATCCTGAATCTTAATAAGTAACACAAACTCCGTTTGAAAATACATCAAAATCGACCCAAGCTCGAATCCATCCGACGCAATTCAGGTTTATGATATGTAATAAGAGAATGTTGAATCCCAGATGAGCTAGAGGTTATAGTGAATCCCAGATCATGTAAATTCTAATCACAGAACCATACAGAGATCCACAATCGCAACCTCATTTCTAAGTTAAGATTACCATGACCCGGAAATTAAAAATCGAAACTTTACGCACCTCAGGACCTCCGTGCTCGTAGACCCGAATACCTTTCACCATCTTCTTCTCCGGCGAATCCTCCACAGCGACTGTACTCAGAGCTCTCACAGCAACCGAAGCGCCACGTGTAGATAACGGAAAACTCGAGAACTCGGCAGGATTTAGACGAAAGATGAGATTTTTCACTGGATTTCGTGGAAAACTCGAGAATCTACGACGTGACAGATGTCCAGACGCTTGAAGACACGAGTGATGAAGAGTCAATGCTGCCATTTTCTCTGGCCCCTCCTCCTCCGCCTCTTCCACTCAACTTTATTTCTTTTTCCCATCTTCGTCCTTTAATTTTCAATATATCACATTATTACCTGTTAGTTTTAAAACATTTACAAAACACACCTTCAACTCTTCAAATTGCACGAAATCCTAAATACAAATTTGTGTGAAATGTTGTTATAGAGAAGGGATGTGAGCATAAATAGTAGTATCTTTTATATAATGTTGGTTTCTTGGATATCACGCTTCATCCTCATTCTCCTCCAAAACCAATGCTTCTCCCAAAGTCCGGCAACTTTTTCGATCGGAACATTTTTAGTCTCCGGCAAAAACAGCTGCACGGCCACCGTCATCACCACCACCCACCCTCCGTAAAAGAAGAAAATCCCCGCTCGGAACTTGCATAACATCGGTGGTACGCTTTGAGCCACCGCGAAAGTGAAAACAAAACTCACAGCCACCGTCACACTCTGCGCCGCCGATCTTATCTCCAACGGAAAAATCTCGCTCGGCACAAGCCACCCCAATGGACCCCACGACCAACCGAACCCCGCCACGTAAACACACACCAAAACCACAACCGCGTAACCGTAACCTTCCCCAATCACTCCGCCACCACGAGCCTCAGCCACCATAATGACCACACCGATGGTAACTTGCGACACAAGCATCTGTAAACCTCCGATCAAAAACAGAGTCTTCCTTCCGATTCTGTCAACAACAAGCATCGACAAAAACGTCGACGCGGTTCCCACGATCCCGGTCACGAGTGTCGACATCAGCGAACCGCTCTCTCCGAAACCGACGGTTCTAAACAGAACCGGTGCGTAGAAAGCGACGACGTTGATTCCCGTAACTTGCTGAAAGAAAGGTATCGCAAACGCCATCACTAACTCAGGCCTGTATTTCCTCTGAAGCAGTTTCACAAACGCGTTTGACTTCGATTCATCGGAACTCGCTTCGACGAGATCGGTAAGCTCGTCTTGAACGTCGTTTGTTCCACGGATACGGCGGAGCATGAGCTCGGCCTTGCTGACGTCTCCGGTAGTTTGAATGATGCTGTTCGGTGTTTCGGGGAGAAAAAGTGAGCCTAACGTGAGGATTGAAGCTGGAATCGCGGCTGTGGCCAATGAGATTCTCCAACCGTAGCCGCCTTTGATCTTTTGTGTTTCGTAGTTTGTGAAATTTGCAGTTAGGAATCCGATTCCGATGCAGAGCTGGAAACCGTTGCTTATTGCTCCTCTGTATTTCGCCGGCGCCATCTCCGAGAGATACAGCGGAACCGACTGTAAATGGAGAAAAAAAACAGAAAATGAAAAATATCAAAATTACATTTTGTGAATAATTTTGAATTTATCCATAATTAACAATTTGACCCTAAAACTTTGTCTTTGTAACTTTTAACCCCAACCAAAAACCACAAGAAAAGTCAATTATCTCAGACAAATCAACTTGTCTTTTGTCACAAAATTACCTTAAAAATCGATTTTATAACAATTTGACCCCAAAACTCTCGTAGTTTTCATATATGTACATAATATTAAGCGTAACCAAATCACACCGATGAACTCGTCTATTGTTGTCACCTGGTTTGCGAATCCAACTCCAACGCCGAGCAAGAGACGAGCAATGAGGAGCATAGCAACGTTTTGAGCAGAGCCTCCGAGAGCAGAGCCAGCAAGAAAGGCAACGCCGCCGAGAAATATCGAAGGCTTGCGACCCCAAGAACGAGTCACCGACGAAGCTAACAGACAAGCGATGAAACCAGAAACGTAGAGAGAAGACGTGAAGGAGGTAAGAAGTTGGCTATTGAAAAGACAATAGTGGTTCTTGTTGTTGCTGCTTCTTCTTATCCTATCTTCTTCTTGGAGCTCATACACTTTTGGGAAAAATCTTTTCAGAAACGGTCCCATTGACATCACTCCACCTACATCATGGTTTCAATCTCAAAAGGTTTTCATATTTAATTAGAAAAAATCTATCGACGTGAGCAATCTTGATTTCTTATGAAATTGATGAAATCTTTTTTTATCAGCTATAAACTAAAGACCTTGGTTGTTTGTTTGCGTTTAGGATTTTAGCTTAATTTGTAGTATATAAAAGTAAATAATGAAGAACTGAAATATTATCTATTAATAAATGTGATTTTTTTTTTTGCTTGGGTATGAACTTGAACACAAAAACAAAAATTTGGTTTGAAACAGTCGAAATTGATTTACAAGTTGTAAACCTGAAACTCCGATGTCATAGCCGAAGATGACACCTCCCATGGCGGCCATGACACATGATGCCACCACAAAATAAGTTATCTTCCCGCTAGACTCTGATGCAGCCATGGCTCCTTTTCTTGATTCTTCTTCTCCCATTTTCACTCGCTCATACACAACTATTCATGTTTTAGTTATAGATTTTTGAAGAAATGACCGGAGAAAACTCTAAAGGTTGTGTTTCAAGGGTAGACAAACTTGTTGGACCATGGAGTTTTATTTTTGGACTTGAGTGTGGAATTTTAGTTTTTGTTTGTTTTTGGTTCGGCTGATGAGATATCGAAAGTGGACCATAAAAGCAGAGACATGTGAGGAAAGATTTTTATATCTCGTGGACAAGTCAATAATTGTTTCTCTTTGCCTACCTTTCAACCTTTCAATTATGACCATACATGGAAGATCGATCAACGACTTTGACTTAAAGGGAAAGAAGTATCATCAAACACCTGAAAGAGGAGCTAGCAAGGTAACTTTTTTCTCAAGGAATTCTAAGTGACCTAACTTGCAAGGAAAGTAATCCCCTAGAAACTTCACACCATGAATCATTACAATCCTTTTTATTCAAAAAGACTCTTTTTTCACCTACGAGGCTACGAGCAAGTCTTTGTCCAGCTCCAACCATCAAACATAAGAACCAAAATTCTGACACCGAACTGAAATGCAAATTTGCAGAACGAAAATGAAACTAAATAATAAAAAGGAAATATTGTCGACGCGGTTCCCACGATCCCGGTCACGACTCACGAGTGTCGACATCAACGAACCGCTCTCTCCGAAACTTTTGTGAATAATTTTGAATTTATTCCTAATTAACATTTTGACCCCAAATACTTGTCTTAGTAACTGTTAACCCCAACCAAAAACCACAAGCAAAGTCAATCTCAGCCAAATCAACTTGTCTTTTGTCACAAAATTACCTTAAAAAATCGATTTTGTAATAATATTTGATACATGACGGTCTTTAATGGGCTCACTCAAATGAGAGGCCCACATCACCCTTAACGATACGCAGCTTACTGTAGCCTATTGGGCTTTATCTGGAATAAAAAACCCTAAACATATAAAAAGTCTTATCTCACGAGTTAAGATTGCTTCTCTTCTCTTCTCTTCTCTTCTCTCTCTCTCTCTCAACGCCAAGATTATCCAGAAATTCATAAACTCTTTGCCTCTTTTCGATTCCTTCAACCATGTCTCCCCATTAAGCACGCCTCGCTGGTAGCGACCAGATCTGTAAGTCACTTCCTTGTCCCTCTCTTCTCTTTCTGATCATGAAATTGGTTTTCTTCTCAGAAAGAGAAGCGTATGCATGTTGAGAAATTGACTCGATTATTAACTTGTCCTTGTTTCTTTGGGTTTGGTTCAGGAAGGTGAAAGATGCGTCTGCGCTCGGAGATTGATGCAGTACCTATATCATCAGCGACAAAGGCCTTCTGTGAGTATTCATGCAGTCCTCACTTCTACTCAGGCAGCCACGGTTTGTCTCCCCATCTGTTTCGTTTTTTTTTCCGACCTGTGCTGCTTTACACTCGTAAACGTACTATAGTATTCAACTTATTTTCATGATCTCTGTCTCTTAAGCGTCCTTGCTTATTATATCTGGGTTCTACAGTGTAATTAGGCATATAATTTGACCTGATGTAAAGTTATTTTTTTGGCTATTTGCAGGAGGAATGGCAGTGTGATCTTTGTGGTTCTAAATCGGGAAGAGGATTTGGTAAGTCACAGAGTTAGCAGCATTGTGCTTATTCCCTGATTAAGAGGAGGGAAATATAAATAATGTTTAGGGTAGTGAAACATGTTCTCTTAATAAGTTTCTTTTTATCTTATGAATTCTGCATGAGCAACTTTCGATGTCCGGCCAAGGCTTTACGAAATCAAGTTTGCAAGCGGTGTACTTGACGAGCTTCTTTATCTGGGTATGCCGTCTGAACGCAGATTCCCTTCGGGGATTATGACGTTAGAGTATACAAAAGCTGTTCAGGAGACTGTGTATGAACATATCCGTGTTGTTCGTGAAGGTCATCTTAGGATTATATTCTCTCAAGAGCCTAAGGTTCAAAGATCTTTTGATTTCACATACATTTCTTCCTTTTCATGTATTTTGAGCAGTTTAGCTTATCCTTCTGCTTTTCACCAGATTCTCTTATGGGAGTTCTGTACTCGCCTTGTAGCCCCACAGGTAGAAAACGTTTTTGCTTGCAATTTTTGAAACTCTATTTGGAATATAATGTCGGGTCCTGAGATTTTGGGAATGTCGTGTCTCACAGGTTTATGCAGGTGAACCAATTGATTCAGGTTGCAGAGAAATGCCAGAGCACAATCGATCAAAGTAGAATGTGAGTCGATGAGTCTATAACGACTTCTACTTCTTCTTTTGTGGTGATTAAGTAAGATTCTTCTATGCAATGAAATTGAGGCGTTTTCAGCTTGGTAGATACATTTATGTTGTGCCAAATCTTTTTCCTCCAGGGTCATATGGCTTCTGGACGTTAACTAGCGAAAAGCTTGGATTCACATTCACTCAATGACTTAGGCTTCTCCAAACGATATGTTCGGTGTTTGCAGGTATCTGTCTCCTTACTTTCTTAATACAGTAATTTCTTAATTTCTCTGCATCATCTTGAGTTCTGCCGTGACCAGAAAGTTGATCCAATCAGTAAATTCATACACAACTCTGGAATTTCGAATCCGAACAAACTAGACCAACTTTATGTAACCACAACTACAATCAGGCAACAAGGTTATGAGAAAGACTGTAAGAACCAAATCCAAGACCAGAGGAAGAAGAGCAAGAGAAATTTGCAGCAGAGGCTCTAGTTGACATGTCATTGTCAGAGGTTGGTAGAAAGTCCAACATCCCAGCCTCTGATTGTATCACTCCTCCTCTGCATTGGTTCACTTTTTTCAGGTTCTTGAGTAATCAGGAGTCTTCTAAAGAAGAAGAAGATAGATGATTTTGTCTTCTGTAGCAGAGATTGTTTACTCACTCTCACACCACATAGGAGATTACTTAAAACTCACTAAAGCAGTGAAACTACTTTTTTTTTTTAGAACTACAGTAGATGATACTCAAAGAGGTTTACATAATAAATATAATATACCACAGATATGTTTTTTTTGGAGATTTTTAGTGCCCTTAATCTTTATCATACAGGACTTGAATCTTAAATGAAAAGCTTTTAAGTAGGAGAAGGTGTTGGGTAAAGTAAGGGTTTTGAAGAGTTGGTTAAAGGAGATCATCATCGTCCCAAGAATGGCGGTAAGTCTCAGATTTTCCAGGGAATTCAATGTCACTGACAGACACAGATCCTTTCTCCGATCCTCCAGATGTGGAAATCCTATGTAGTCTGCGTATTTGTCGTTATACTGCAAAATACACATTTTAAAACAAAAAAACAGTCTTTTAAGAAGGATCTTCTTTGAAAATAAACAAAAAAAACGAAAACAGAGAGAGGAACTGCGAAATTTGTACACTGAAATCGCAAATGTCGTGAGTGTTGCGTTTGGGGATACCGTCGGCTTCTCTGGATTGGTAGATTCCGCGATTGATTGCATCATTTGCTCGGAAGGAGGAAGAGAACCCCAGTCAACTGCCAAAAGTTTAAAACCGTCTTTTGATTAATGTTGGTATTCATGATGATTAAGGTTTTTGGTTTAACTAACCAAACCATCTTTGCCGACAAAGGAGAGAGAAAGTATGTTCGAAGAGTGGGCCCACTCTATAGTGATCAACTGCTACTCTTCCTTTACTCTCAAGAAATGGAAATTTGTACCAACACCTGCAAAGCAAATTTTCATATTCTTCTTTGTCAATAAATATTAAACTGAAGACATATGATTTCCAAAATCTAGTGGTAAATAAGAAAACGCCAATGAGAGATGTTTATTCATAAATGCATTACAGATTACATAGTACTCCTTTTTTGAAGGATTTTCTCTATTTGTTTTCCTAAAATTATTTTCCTTATTCAGAAATAATTTATATGCTATTTTCAAAACTCCACAATATAAATGAATTGAACAATTTTTTATAATAAAAATAAAAAAGGAACTATTTTTTTTCCTAATAATAATAAAAAAAGGAAATTTTACATAATAATTTTACTAGAATACCAAAAATACTTATGCACAGCATGTAATATTAGTATATATATAACACCACGCACAAGACCGAGAGCCCTAATATAAATTGCGGCTGAGTTTTTTTTTGACCTAGCGTGGGAAGAATGGCGAGAACGAGGATGTGCGATCTGCCAGAGAAACTGATTGGGGAGAAGATACTGACGAGGGTTCCCATAACATCGCTGGGAGAGGTGCGATCGACCTGCAAATCGTGGGACGCTTTAACCAAAAGGTGGATTTTGGGTAACGAAGCGACATCAAAGGAGCAGTTTTTGGGGTTCATGACGATGAACTCCAAGGTTTGTTCCCTGAGCTTCCAGCTGAAGCACAAGGGCGAGGTTGATCTGTCTATAAAGCAGGTTAATACGCTTGATCAAGTCGAGATATCTCAAGTCTTTCACTGTGATGGCTTATTGTTATGCGTCCCTAAGGACATGTCGAAGCTCGTGGTGTGGAACCCTTATTTGTGTCAAACCCGGTGGATCGAACCCAGGACAAAGCTTAGTGGATTTGATAGATACGCTCTTGGATATGACGTGAACCGTAACCACAAAATCTTGAGGTTTCTGCAGGCCGACACTGTTGGACGAGAAAAGTACGAGCTGTACACGTTTAGCTCTAGTTCATGGAGGGTCCTCGATATAACTCGCGACTGGGGAATGGAACACTATAGTGGCCGCGGAGTGTCTGTCAAGGGAAACGCCTACTTTTATACTCATGAGAACTCACGTCACGAGGATGCATTTGGATTCGAGATTCAAGAGACTCAAGATTTCTTACACTGTTTTGATTTCACAAGAGAGAAATTTGGACCGCTTATGCCTCTTCCGTTTCACTCTGGTATGAGTGTCACACTCTCATGCGTTAGAGATGAGCAGCTTGCGGTGCTGTCTTACAACCAGGAGGATGAGTTTTGTGGCAGTGTTGAAATTTGGGTTACCACTAGGGTTGAGCCCAACTCTGTGTCCTGGAGCAAGTTTTTGAGAGTTGAAAGGGTCGGTGTTGAGTTGGACGCATATGATGGTGGGAGCTTCTTCATTGACGAGCAAGAGAAAGTCGCTGTGGTGTTTGCTTGTTACCGCACCGCTTTTATCCTTAGAGAAGACGGATACCATAAATCTCTGAGTCTCGGAGAAGCTTCCATTCTCGTAAAACGTTCTAGAAGCGGGTATCCTCTTCGGGAGACCGCACGCGTTTGCTCCTCCTCTTATCGTCCCAGTTTAGTGCAAGTCTAGGAAAAACAAGTTTATGTTTATGTTTATGTTTTCTTTTTCTGGTTTTTGGCTTTTTTTCTTTTCATGCATCTTTCTACTTTTTGTTAATCGGACCCATGCAAGTTGCAAATTAAACACTCCATTACACTGAAATTGTATTTTGGAGAGTTGATTACGTTGAAAAGCTATCAATTTTATGGATATCTGGAATTATGTTGGCAGATCAATCATATAGGAAAGAAATTACAAAAATATTTTTTAATATTATTAAATTATCCCTTTTTCAACTTACATACGATTGAATTTGTACAAATAAGTATTTCAAGGCATGCGATCTCTCTATATAAAACTTAAATGAAACTTTGTAAAAAAAGCTTTGGTATTATTACTTCCTTAAAACATTAGAAATCGAAGGGTCAACACTATAGAAGAAGATGGGAGGACAAGCAAATAATTTGCAAGTCTTTAACAAATTGTTTAAGGGAAAACTGGATCATATATGTAGATTTGATTCATCTAAAAATGATATATGTACTTGCTTCCTGGAAAAATATTACACGCGTGGCAACAAATGAACACATTTTCTTACCGTCACCAGGCTGTGACGTAGAATAATATCTGTATTTGTAAGGAAAAATCAAAATCTGTATTTTTGGCTTTTTTTTTTTCCAATTCAAAAATTCAAAGCCGGCTTTTTTCATTTTCTTTTCAAACACATCAAATATTATTTGTTTTCTCTGCTCCAGGGGAAATCAAAAAGGTCGAACCTTTAATCTCCTGGAGCGATCAATTTCACTTTTTTTCATCAAATCGCTGACTCCGTAGACTCTCGTCGTCGTCTTTGATCGTTCCGACGAATTCCGGTTAGTTCGATTTGATCATCCGCTCTCTCAAATTTTTCTGGGAATTTTCAACGGTTTGATTATCGATTTCTTTGTTCTTTTGATTAATTATTTCGAACGTATGTCGTTGATTGATTAGAGAATATAGGTTAGGTTTGTGTTCCTTACAAAAAAAAGCTCTTTTGCAGTTGAAAGACTTGAGTCTTTTCCCTTCTCGTTTCATGGTTGACGATGATAGTCAAGGTCCAAATTTGTTGTCAAGGTTTTGGTTTTCTGTAGTGGAAAGATGAAATGGAGATTGCCATTTGTTTCTTCTGTAAAAGTTGTGTACGATTGGATTGAAGCTGATGATTTCAGATGAATTAGTACTGCTTACGAGTTATGAGTTTTTGTCAGAATGTAAAACATACACAATTTGCTAAGAATGACGAAATTATTGAGTATTGATCTTCCTATGTTCTTCTTGTTCGAAACAGGTTTCAAGTGATTTGTTTGAAGTGATTGGTATTTAGAAAATGCCTTCTCTCATCTCACAACAATGGCAGGAGAGGACTAGTGGGTTCTTTTCTTCATCAGGTTAGCTAAAATTCTACACGAACCTCTCTTTTTTTGTTCTGTCTCTGTTTGTCTGTGTGTGTTGCAAGGCTTATTATGTTTTTTTTTACTGAATTAGGAACGAAGCTTAGAGAAGCGAGTCAATCAGCTGGTAGTTTTGTCGGTGAGGTCGCTAAAGATGCGAAAGTGAACGTTGCAGATGTTGCAGAGAGAGTTGGCTCCTTGTTTAAAAGCCGGTGGGCGATTCTTCAGCAGCCTGCAACTAGACACGCCGTGCAAGAACACTTCATAACAGCTGCTGCCACAACCGGGACATTGGTCAGGAAGGGTATAACAGAGACTAAAGAAAAAGTTTCCGTTGGAAAGACCAAAATGGAAGAGGTATATACGAACCAATAGCTTCTCGAAACTTACTCGACAAGAATGCATTTATTCGGCTAAAATTCGGTCTTTGTTTTCTCTTTTAGGCGGCAAAAAAGACTGCACAAAAGAGCAAAACCCTTTTGACTGACATTGAAAGGTGGCAGAAGGTATTTTGAGCCTTAAGATCTGATTCTAGCTCATGATTTGAATGATTTGAGTTTTGGTCTCTAATATCTGTTTTTCTTTGTCAAATCTGCAGGGAGTTGCCAGCTCAGATGGTAAGATAATAACTTTTTATGGAACCGTTTATAATCGCTATTTAGTGACTAAGATTCTGCTTGGCTTGTTGGAAAATGCGTTCACTTTGACTATATGGCAATTTTTTTATGTGCTCAGTGTTTGGTGTTGCGATTGAGATCACTGTCCAGCGGCAGGAATCAAGTAGGCCTATTCCATTCATACTGATTAAATGCGCAGATTATCTCATATTAACAGGTAAGAAATGTTGAGACCAATCACACGTAAAGCTTTATACCTCTCGTACAGAGTTATCAATGTCTGTATTTTCTTTGTACTCAGGTCTTAATTCACCAAGCTTGTTCAAAGCCGAAGGAGACAAAAAGTTGATTCACCAATTGGTTTCTGCTTGCAATCAAGGTACCAAACATTCTTAAAACAGTTTCTGCTTACAATCATCTGTTTGATTGTGTTTGATGAATCATTTGTTTTGGCAGATCCAAGCGCGTCAATACCTGAGGGTGTGAATCCAGTTGATGTCGCTGCACTCATGAAATACTATCTTGCTAGCCTTCCGACTCCACTTACTACTTTTGAGCTTTACAACGAGATCAAAGATGCAAGATCGAGCGTAAACAGAATGAGAAAGTCACTCCAGAAGCTTTCCAATGTGAACTATAATACGTTGGAGTTCGTAACAGCGCTATTGCTTCGTGTGAGCCAGAAATCTCTACTTAACAAGGTAAGGAACATCTTATATATAATCACTTAACATAAGAATCAGATAGATGAGAATCGTTTTCTTGCATGTTGTTGACAGATGGATTCACATAGCCTAGCGATGGTAATGGCTCCGGTGATCATGTGGCGAGAAGACAAGAGGCCTGAATCTTACAGGGAATATTGGAGACGCCCGTCGAGGAGTCCTAAGAGAAGCAACGACTTTGAAAATGCTTCTCCATGGGACTTGCTCTCAGGTAAAACACTTTGCTCCTTATAATGTTTACCATTTGAAGCAAAAAGCTCCATTATGATGATGGTTCATTTTTTTTTATATGTTTGATGGTTACAGAGGAAGGAGAAGGTTTAGATGGATCTTCATCGATTTCTCTAGATGATGTCGTTCAAGTTGATTTTGGTGCGGTGGAGGTTGTGCAGTGCCTTGTTGAACATCACAATGCCATTTTCACGGATGCTGACGAAACTGTATGGAGGTGAAAAGTGAAAACAAGTTTAACCAATTCCTGACCGAACCTGAAGAAGATACAGTTAGAACAACATAATGCATTTTGATCTCGATGAATGAGGATGGTTAACTTCTAGTGGTTTCAGTAAATAAGCTTTCTTTTCATGTGATTCTTGTATAACCCTTTTAGACTTTAGTAATTGTTTAAAAACAGGTTTTTTTTTTTTTTTTGTTTGTTGACCTAATAAGAAATCAATATTCGGATGGTTTTCTTATCATAATTATAATACAAAATCATGATCAGTCCCTAAAACCGATTGGGCTAAATCGGGCCTATGATTGTCGTTACTTTGCGATAAATAAATAGAACCCTAATTTGAATTTGAAGAGCTTGCGGCGTTTATCGATACATAAATAGAACCCTAATTTGAAGAGTTTTGTTTTGACCTAGAGTGGAAATAATGGCGAGAACGAGGATCTGCCAGAGAAACTGATTGGGGAGAAGATACTGACGAGGGTTCCAATAACGTCGTTGAGAGAAGTGCGATCGACCTGCAAATTGTGGGACGCTTTAACCAAAAGGTGGATTTTGGGTTCCAAAGCGACGACATCAACAGAGCAGTTTTTAGGGTTCATGACAATGAATTCCAAGGTTTGTTCCCTGAGGTTCCAGCTCAAGCACAAGGACGAGGTTGATCTGTCTATAAACCAGTTGGATTTGCTTAACCAAGTCGAGATATCTCAAATCTTTCACATCCGTGGCTTATTGTTATGCGTCGCTAAGGTCAACGTGGAGGTCAACTTGCAGGACAACAAGTTTGAGGACTTGGAGGACAAGGTGGAGCTCTTTGTGTCGAACCCTTATTTGTCTCAAACAAGGTGCGTCAGGCCCAGAACAAAATTCAACATTGGGGACAAGTACGCTCTCGGATATGACTCGAACCATAACCACAAAATCTTGAGGTTTAGGGATCGCTACACTGGTGAACCAGAAGAGTACGAGATCTACGAGGTCAGCTCTGATTCATGGAGGGTCCTCAATGTCAATCCCTACTGGGAAATACCACCTTATCGCCTCGGAGCGTCTGTGAAGGGAAACGCCTACTTTTATGCTCTGGAGAGATCAGGTGAGGATGTAGATCAAGGGAGTGTGATAGAGGAGGCTGACGAGTTCTTGCTCTGTTTCGATTTCACAAGAGAGGAATTTGGACCTCGTCTGCCTCTTCCGTTTCACACTGTTGGCGACGAGTGTGTGACCCTGTCATGCGCT
>CACVBM020000699.1:169964-237715 GCA_902728155.2 Microthlaspi erraticum
CTCAAGTCAAATGAATCTGGGAAAATACAAATCGGATCTTTGATCACTTTAAGATAAAACCGTTTTGGGTTTCTACCTCTAGGTTGAGGTATTTCTCTGAATTTCGAGATTCGGACGCCAGATTTTTGCCAATTTTAGTGCTTTACTTGATATGAATACACATACTTTTGAAAATGCTGGTACAAGTCGAATCCTTTAGCTCTTGGTTTCGGATGCTCTGAGTTGGATAAACTTATTCATGAAACTTGCGTGGGCTCTGTTATTGGATTTCAGGTAGCCGAAGCGGAAATGGTTAAGTCTGACAAGTTTCCGATAGTGGTGAGTACTTGGCCTTTCCTTGAGGCCGTTAGAGCCGCTTGGAGAGCAGTTGATAATGGAAGCTCTGCAGTAGAAGCTGTTGTGGAAGGTTGTTCTGCTTGTGAGGAACTCCGCTGTGACGGCACAGGTGTGAGACTATTCTCTTTTCTTCTTGCTCTTATCCTCTAATGTTACTTTCTGAAAGTGAAAAATGTTTCCTCTGTTGGTGTTGACAGTTGGGCCTGGAGGAAGTCCGAATGAGAACGGTGAGACCATGATTGATGCTTTAGTCATGGATGGGGTAATAAAATCATCAACATCCTCTGTTCTATGATCCCCGTTTGCATCAAGATCTTGAAGAATGACTCTCAAGTCTGTTTTTTTTCTTTTTCTGGTTATTGTAAGGACATTCTTAGGTGACTATGGAGGTTGGAGCTGTTGCTGCAATGCGGTATGTCAAAGACGGTATAAGAGCTGCAAGAATGGTGATGAAATACTCTCAACACACATTGCTAGCAGGGGAAGGAGCATCAGCGTTTGCAATCTCCATGGGTCTTCCTGGACCAACGAACCTAAGCTCCCCTGAGTCTGTAAAGAAGTGGTCGGACTGGAAGGAGAATCGATGTCAACCTAATTTCAGGAAGAACGTAGTCCCTGCAAATGACTGTGGACCTTACAAGCCAGAGGATGGTGCTATGGATGTTTCTTGCGAGATGGGGAAGATTGAGTATAGACCTCCTCTTGTTGGTCCTCACAATCATGATACCATATCAATGGCTGTCATTGACAAAGTAAGACGAGTTTTTTCAGATAATTTCTCTAATTATTTTGTTGTTGTTGTTATGATAAGAGAAGCTGAGTGTAGACTTTCAATAGATGGGGCATATAGCTGTTGGGACGTCAACCAATGGAGCCACATTCAAGATTCCTGGGAGGTAACGCCCTTAAAACCAAGCCTATCTATCTCAGCTGCCTCCTGAATATTGTTGGAAATGTGCATATTTCTTTGGTTATCAATATAGCTTCTGAATCCTTTTCTAATTTTATGATATTATGGAAACACAGAGTGGGGGATGGGCCTATCGTCGGCTCATCAGCCTATGCCGATGATGAAGTAGGTGGATGTGGTGCAACTGGAGATGGTGACATCATGATGCGCTTCCTCCCTTGGTAATGACTCAACCTCCTGATGTTTTGCAGTGGTCATTGATGAGTGTTGAGCATGTTAAAGGTTTTCTCATGTTTCTTTAGTGTTAAAGAAAGCTTATTATGATTCTTCTTCTTCTTCTTGGACGAGGTTTTAGTTACCAAGTTGTGGAGAGCATGAGACAAGGAATGAAAACAGAAGAAGCTGCCAAAGACGCCATCTCGAGAATAGCCAGGAAGTTTCCGGATTTCGTGGGGGCGGTTGTGGCTGTTGACAAGAACGGGTCTCATGCAGGAGCTTGTTACGGTTGGACGTTTCAGTACTCAGTCCAGGACCCTGACATGGACGATGTTCAAGTCTTCACGGTGCTTCCATGAAACCGGTAAATTTTCTCTACTAAGAATCTTATGGATTGATTGTTTCTTGAAGTTTTTGGTATGGATGAAAAAAGTAGGAGGTTTTGCTAAAAGTGATTGTAGTTTGTAGATAAAGAAACGGCACGAAGTTCATTTCTGGAAATACGGAACGGCAAGCTCGTTTGGAGTATTTTGAACTATTGTTTCTTTAAACAGAAATCTGTCCCCCATTGGCCAAATTTTAGTTTCTTGGGATTTGTCTGAATTGATCAGACAAAGGGGACTAAGGAATTTTTGTAAAAGTAAACAACAAAACATATGAACATAGTTGACTTTCTGTAATATTAGTGATTAAATATAAACTCTGTTTTGTGAAAACACGAGCACATAAGTAATCATAAACTCTGTTGAGGGAATTCCTCGGTATATCCTCTATGATTCTATAAGACTATAATTTTGCAGTTCATAAAGAATGATAAATATATACAATACATGCTATAGTTTATGTAATATTAGAATAAGTAATCATATATAGAGTTTTAGGTTAGAAAATGGTTGAAAATGAAAAGACGTGACAAAACGGAAAAGAATGTCATGTAGGCAACTAAATCCTAAGAATGAAATATCCTATACTTTCAAGCTTTATCTCTATTCTAATCCACTAACACAAACTAAAGCAATAGGTATGTCCGCAAATCCTGCTAACAGAGAGTAGTATTTCAATCATACCATTTCAATGTAATTTATAGGAGTAATAGGTCGTTTCTCCCGAGATGTAGACATATTGACTTCTAGATAAAGAGGGGAAAGCAAAAATCTCAAGCCTTCAAGTTTAGAGTTTGATATAAAACCATTGATTATTTATTTGTTTGACTTTTGTTTCTTTAAAACAAAAACTCCAAACTGAGGGATATACCAAATGGTAGATCCTTATACGACGAATATAACAATTTTAATATGGTAATCTGTATTATTGTTTCAATGTATGAAGAAAAAATAATTAATTAGTGAGCTGACTATAACAGTATAAATGGGGATTGTGGCGGCAACAACGTGCTTGCTTGTGTCGATTTTTTCGTCTTATGAAAATGTCATAAAATCACCAAACTTAGCTAGGTTCTTCCTCTTCCTCATTGTTCTCTGCTCCAACAGAACAACTTGGTAACTGGTAAGTTCTGTTTTGACTGAAAGCTCTCTTACACAATAGTTTGAAGAAACACATTGTAATTTAGACATTGTGTTTTTTAAGTTTCAGGTAAAGCAATGGAAGAGAAAAAAGTAGCAAGAGCGTTAAGCGAACACCTATCTCTACCTCCTCCACCACCTCCTACTGTAGCGGTAGCCATTAATGGAAAGAAAAAGAGCAAATACGTGGCCTTTTGGGCTCTTGAGAAATTCATCCCCGAGGGATTCTCTGATTTCAAATTGCTCTATGTTCGTCCTCCTGTCACTTACATCCCTACCCCAAGTAAGTTTTGACTAATAAATGATTCACAATCTTATAATTGATGCAAAAGATCTGAGCTTTGGTTACAAAGATCGAGTCTTTCATCTTCTTAAGAGATATTTATGGGGTACGGTTCGATTTCAGTGGGGAATGCGATATCGATAACAGAGCTTAGAGACGACGTCGTATCAGCTTACAGGCAAGAAGTGGACTGGAACACAAACGAGATGCTTCGTCCTTACAAGAAAATGTTCGAAAGGAGAAAGGTTCTGTCTCAAGAACTAAATCTAAAAACTCCGTCTTTTTACCATTTTTTATTTCTTTTCCAAAATCTGAAATGTTTCCATATGGTGTAATAATAATAAAAAAGGTGCGAGTAGAGATTCTTGTGCTGGAATCACACGAGCCTGTAGCTGCGATAGCGGAAGAGATTGCTGGAACCGAAGTCACAAAACTCGTTATAGGAATGTCTCTTCGCGGATTCTTCTCAAGAAAGATCGATATGTCTTCTTTGATCGCAACAGCTGTTCCAAGATTCTGCACTGTCTATGTCGTCTCAAAGGGGAAACTAGCTTCCGTGCGTCCTTCCGATTCAGACGCTACCGGAAGCTTAAGATTCGAGAGGATCGAGAGAAGCAGTTCCACAAGTGGCTCCACTGATAGTCCTACACTCCCTTCAGGTAAATGCTTTACCTAAAAGCGAATCAGAATGAATCTCTTAAAAACGTCAGTTAATCAGTTATTTACTCTGTTTTCTGAAAACAGAGTACCAAGACTTACTCTCGTTTGTTTCGGAAGCACAATCAAGAGTCTCTCCTTTCTTCCCTGCTCCGAAACATTCGACATTCCCGGAGATGAGCAGCAGCTCCGCGGTGGTTACAATGGATACGAGTTCTAGCGAGACGGATCAATCGGAAGTATCTAGAGGGAGAGGGATGCAGATTGTACAAAGCGGTGGTAACGAAGGGAAGAAGAAGAAGAAGAATAACAATAACGACGAGAGCTTTAGCGCATCGTTTCCAATGGGAGTAGAGGCGTATCACGCGATGAGCTGGGCTTCTAAATGGAGAGATCACGAGGACAGGAGAGAGATCATGAGCTCGTCTTCGAGCAACAACCACGAGCTTATGAATATGGATTGGGGTGCGGTGGTTCCTGAGAACTATTCCTGGGTTTCTCATCAAGCTTCTAACGTGTCTGATGGTCTCCTCAGTGTCCATTCCATGACCGATAATCAGGTAAATCAATCTTCTTGATTCTTGATTCTGTTCTCTCCAGAGAGAACATAGCAGTTTTGTTCGTTTCTCTGTCTCTGTCTCTGCATTCAGAGATGAGAGCCAGACTCTTGATCTTGTTTCTGTTTTATCAAGAGAGACAAAACATGTTCTTTTGTTTGGAACTGAAACTAGATCTAACTGTGTAGGTGAATCTGAGCTTTGAGATAGAGAAGCTGAGAGCGGAACTGAAACATGTTCAGGAGATGTACGCAATGGCTCAAACCGAGACTGTGGACGCCTCGAAAAAGGTTTTGTTTAATAGAAACTGTGGTGTTTTTGGCATTATGTTACATTTTCATGTTCTTATTTCTTTGTGTTTGGTTGTAGCTGACGGAGCTAAACCAGAGACGGTTCGAGGAATCAGAGAAGCTAGTGGATCTGAAGGGAAAGGAAGTAGCAGCGAAAGATACAGCTTCAAAGGAGAAGAAGAGGTACGAAGAGGCGATGAAGGAAGCAGAGAAAGTTAAAGAACTCATGATGAGAGAGGCTTTACATAGAAGAGAAGCTGAGATCAAAGCAGAGCGTGACGCTAAAGAGAAAGATAAGCTCCAGGCTTCTCTCGTCTCTCCAGGGATCCAATACCAACATTACTCCTGGGAGGAAATCGCAGCCGCGACTTCAGACTTCTCGGAAGATCTCAAGATCGGAATCGGAGCCTATGGAACGGTTTACAAGTGCAATCTTCACCACACTACAGGCGCTGTAAAGGTCCTTCACGCAGGAGAAACTCAGCTCTCTAAACAGTTTGATCAAGAGCTTGAGATCTTGAGCAAGATCCGTCATCCTCATCTCGTTCTTCTCCTCGGAGCATGTCCTGAACGAGGCTGCCTTGTCTACGAGTACATGGACAATGGAAGCTTAGATGATAGGTTGATGCGAGTCAACGACACACCTCCGATCCCTTGGTTCGAGCGTTTCAGGATCGCTTTAGAAGTCGCTTCAGCGCTTGTCTTCCTTCACAAATCCAAGCCGAGACCGATCATTCACCGCGACCTCAAACCGGGAAACATCTTGCTTGACCATAACTACGTCAGCAAGCTCGGCGACGTGGGTCTCTCCACGATGGTTAACCAAGACGACGCTGCTTCTAAGCTTACCGTATTCAAGAAAACCAGTCCCGTGGGGACGCTCTGTTACATCGACCCTGAGTATCAGCGAACCGGGATCATCTCGCCTAAATCAGATGTGTATTCTCTAGGGGTTGTGATTCTTCAGCTGATTACCGCGAAACCGGCGATAGCGATTACTCACATGGTGGAAGAAGCGATTGGAGACGATGCTGAGTTTATGGCAATGTTGGATGTGAAAGCTGGATCTTGGCCTATTAGTGAGACTCGTGAGTTAGCTGCTTTGGGGCTGTGTTGTACGGAGCTGAGACGCAGAGACAGACCAGATCTTAAAGATCAGATCATTCCGGCTTTGGAACGGCTTCGGAAAGTTGTAGACAAAGCTAAAAACTCGCTCTCGAGAAATCCGTCTGGTCCTCCGTCTCACTTTATTTGTCCACTTCTCAAGGTTTAATTAAAACCCTAAGCTATGCTTAGTTACTTGTGAAACAAGAAACTCCTGTTTTCTTCTTGGTTTTGACCTAATTGTTTTTTGTGTTTGATCACAGGGAGTGATGAACGAGCCGTGCGTAGCTGCGGATGGATACACTTACGACCGTGAAGCCATAGAGGACTGGTTGAGAGAGAAGGATACGTCGCCGGTGACGAACCTTCCATTGCCTAACAAGCACCTTCTTGCTAATTACACTCTTTACTCAGCAATCATGGAGTGGAAATCTAATAAAAAATAGTGACACAAAATCCACAATAAGTACGATCGATTCTATCAATGTGTTTGCTATGATGTTTTTGTGTGTCTTTCTTCTCTCTGTTCCGAGGATTTATCTTTTGTGTGATGAGATGCAAGATTACAACAATAGAGAAAGAGAGAGTTAAATGTCTTTTGATTTAATTTTCTTTGTGTTTCCTGTCTCTTGTTTCTTCTCTTTATTGGTAACAATGTTACTCTAGTTTGAACTTTGAATCTCCCAAAAAGCTCTTGGCTTATCCAGTTATTCAATCTAGTGATTGTTTTATCATTCTATTTTTTCTCGTCTTTATATTTTTTATACGTATTAAAACAAATGTTGACGTAGACAAAACGTTCAATCAAACAAATCAAAATTTAAACCCAATCAAATTTGCCAAACCATAACATAAAGAAATTCCAGTCCTGACCATAGTAAAAGTGTAAAACTAAAAATTCGTGTACAACTAATTCGCACACCACAAATTTTGAATCCGAGTTATAGCATGACATCAGCCTGAATATAAACCACTAAATTATAAATTCTAGTTAAATGATAAAAACTTGTTTGAACACAAATAGAATTAAGCTCGACTGATCTGTAGATTTTGGACCAACAATATTCAATAAGATAGAAGCCGCACCTACTCTCATGTCAAACATTAACTCTCCACTATAACTTAAGGCCAACAATTTCACATAATCAATGATAAAGTTTAAAACTGTACTTATCAAACGCATAGCTTAAGTGCTCTACACAACATCCTTATCTCAGATTACCACCATCTGTTATTTTGTCCAACATTAATCGAATGTCGACTACACGAACACGAGGCATTTATTGCACATAATAAATGCGAAAAGTACATCTGTACATTCATATTGGACTCAAGTCTCTCAACTATAAATACATCCACAAGTAATCCGATGAAAAAAATTCAATTTAATATTTATCCGTTTTATTGTTTTTGTTTTGCTGACATTGTTTCATACTGTAATTTTTAGTGTTTTGAGATTTTACATAGCTTAAAAATACTAGTATACTTGAGATATTGGAATAGTTGTTTCATTGATTAAAAGAGGTGAGCAAATGAGAGCAAATTAGTAAATGGATAAGTTCACACTGAAAATAAAAGCAATATTCTCATGTTAACAATATAATAATCGAACGATAGTCTTTATAAAACAAAAAGAATATCATCTACCTTTTTAAATGTCATCTAAAATGCTGAAATGGTCAAAGCAATGAGCATCGGTCTTTGAGTTCTGTAAGCTGCTCTTTGAAACATGTTTGAGCCTAAGTATAAAAAAATCATTTAAAAATCTCTTTCATGTCACTACAAAAAAATTCTCAAAAGAAACCATATTGTAGTTGAACAAGAACAAGAAGAAGATACAAAATTGTTTTCTCTGCAGAAATGAAACACCCCACGAATTGAAAAGTCAACAATATTGATTAAACAAGTTGGTAGTCCGACAAAAGCCCAAGTTGTTCTGACTTTCGACGTCATCACGTTTCTCAAACCTTTGAGAGTTGAGACTACCGGAATAGACAGCACATATTCACACAAACAACCAAACTCTTCTAGACTCCTTTTGACATTTTCCAATCTTCTCTTCGTTTTTAATCATTATTCTTTTGAATCTTGTTTTCATATATTATGCTATTTCCATTAAGAATTTCAACACCTTTGAGCATAAAATTCCGTATAACTCCACTATTTTAATGAGGAGACCTTTTCACTGACTCAAATCTGATTCGTCATCTTCATTTCTCCTCTCCTCTCTCTCTCTCTCGCCATTTGTCAAGTTTCTCGGAAAAGCTTGAAGCTTTGAAGTCAAACATCATTAGGTATCTATCTTCAAATCTTATCTCATCCTACCACCATTGTTTAGCCTTTCTGGTATTTTCTTGAAAATTTTACAAATACAAAACCTTAAACCCTCATGATCTTAGCCGTTGATTTCATTAACCAGATCTTCCATCCTTTAATCATTATTTTTAAATTATTTTTTTATCCATTAAGGATTCAACTTGTTTGAGTTTGCCTAGAAAATGTCTTTGTAACTACATTAATTATTAATCATATAAAAACAGACTATTTCATGTCTCTCTCTCTCTCTCTTCTCTCTGTTTTGTCTCCTTAAGCTGTTAAAATCATCTCCACGAGGAGATTAAGGAAACAAAAGCTTGAAGCTTTGGAGTAAAAAACCATCAGCTTATCCGTTGAGAGCAGATCTTAGCGGTTGAGGATTAAGATATGGGAGACGGAGCTTTAATCGTAGCGGTAGCGATTAAAGGGAACAACAGCAAAACCAAAGGCGTTGTTCGATGGGCACTTCAACAATTCGCTTCTCAAGAACATGTCGTCTTCAAGCTCTTACATGTCCAACCAAGTAAGTTACTATTTATAGATGGACTTTACACAAGTTACTTGCAATCTTTTTGATATTTAAGTCCAAAAATTCGATCTGATCTGTAGTAAAAATAGGAGACTCGCATTCGGTTTCGTCCACAAGATCCAATTCGAACACTACAACGGTTTACAAGAAAGATGTTGATAGGAAAACCAGAGAGATGCTTATTCCAAGCAGAGACATGTTTGCTCATAGAGAGGTATCTGTTTAAAAACTGGACTTGGTTTGTTGTTTCTTGTTTTTGTTATCAAGAATCTGAAATCTTGTGAAATGTGGGAATGTGAAAGGTTGAATTGGATATAATGGTACTCGAATCAGACGATGTAGCTGATGCAATCTCTAAAGCTGTTCAAGATCATGGAATCAGTGAGCTAGTTATTGGAGCTTCCTCTTCTATTATCTTCTCATGGTAAAACATAATCAAAACACTTTCGAATTCTCTTGTGTTTTTTTTTTTTCCGATTATGTTCTTTAATTTTTGTTTGCTTCTTTTGCAGGAAGTTGAAGAGAAGCAACTTGTCTTCAAGAATTACAGATGTAACACCAAGATTTTGCACGGTTCACGTAATCTCTAAAGGAAAGCTTCTCAACGTTCGTAAATCCGATGTAGACATTGAAACAAGCATTGCAGATGAGAGAAGCGAAAGCCAGTTCTCTTCAAGTAGCCATTCAGGTATTCAATAAGGAACACACAAGAAGTTCTTGAAAACTTGATTTGATTGGCATTTTTCTTAACGTTTTAGGGTCAGTAAATTCGACGTCGAGTCATCAGTTCTCATCTGCGCCTTTACTCTTTCAAAGAATCCAAGCGCTTTCAACGGTTAACCAAAAGGTCGGCACTAAGATGGGAACAAAGAAAGATATTGATACACACCATAACAGAGCCGCGTCTCTAGATGTTGATGATACAAAGATGCTTAACCAAAAGGGCTTTTACCGAACAAACAGCTCCGGAATCGGGTATGGAGGAGGAAGTGAGATCCACAGCAGGAGAAGCTCTCTTACCGATGAGGGCTCAAGCTCAAGTTGCTACAGCGACCCTACTTCATCTAGCAGTCAGGTATATATATATATACTTTCATTTCAAAAGCAATTGGAAATTAGTGGAATGATCCGTTTAAGTATATCTTATGTTTTTTGAATGTGTGATTTGTGACACATAGGTGAATAAAGACTTTGAGCTAGAGAAGCTGAAGATTGAGCTCCGTCACATTAAAGGAATGTATGCAGTAGCTCAAAGCGAAGTCATGGATGCTTCTAAAAAGGTTCACCTTTTTGTTACAATAATATTTGAGCATTTTTGGAAAGTTCCTTTTTTTTAGAAAGTTTTGTTTTTATTTATCAGATGCAAGATTTGAACCAGCGTCGGTCAGAGGAAGCGACGAGGCTCAAGAACTTAACGATAAGAGAAGAGGACGCGGAAGAAGTGGTGGAAATGGAGAGGGAGAGGCAAGAGGAGGCGGAGAACGAAGCAGAGCTCGTGAGAGAATGCGTTGAGAGAGAGATTGAAGACAGACTTGAGGCGGAAGCAAGAGCGGAAGATGTTAGAAAAGAGAAGCAGAGGCTAGAGGATGCTCTTGAAGGAGGACCGCTTCAACGTCAACAATACATGAAGTTTGAGTGGGAAGAGATCGTTGAAGCCACGTCATCGTTCTCTGACGAGCTTAAAATCGGAATGGGCGGTTACGGAAGTGTCTATCGGTGTAACTTGCATCACACGACTGTAGCTGTCAAGGTTCTTCATTCAGACAAGAGTAGCTTAACCAAACAGTTTCACCAAGAGGTAAGTAAAAACACATCTTTCACTTTTTTACTCGAAGCAAAATTACTGTTCTGCTAAAACGATGCCGTTTTTTTTTTGTTGTTGATACTTCTTCAGCTTGAGATTCTTAGCAAGATTCGTCACCCACACTTGCTTCTCCTCCTAGGCGCGTGTCCAGAACGCGGCAGCTTAATCTACGAGTACATGCACAACGGAAGCCTCGAGGAAAGACTCATGAAGCGCCGACCAAACGCTGACGCACCGCAACCGCCGTTACGGTGGTTCGAGCGGTTCCGAATCGCTTGGGAGATCGCTTCAGCTCTTTACTTTCTCCACACAAACGAACCAAGACCAATCGTCCACCGCGACCTTAAACCGGCTAATATACTCCTAGACCGGAACAATGTGAGCAAAATCGGAGACGTAGGACTGTCCAAAATGGTTAATCTCGATCCTTCTCATGCCTCAACTGTTTTCAACGAGACCGGTCCGGTAGGAACGTTCTTCTACATCGATCCCGAGTACCAAAGAACCGGTGTGGTCACTCCAGAATCTGATATCTACGCATTTGGAATCATACTTCTTCAGCTAGTTACGGCTAGATCGGCGATGGGATTGGCTCATTCGGTAGAGAAAGCGTTGAGAGATCAAACCGGAAAATTCACAGAGATTTTGGATAAGACTGCTGGAGATTGGCCGGTTAAGGAAGCGAAGGAGATGGTTATGTTAGGGCTGAGATGTTCGGAGATGAGAAAGCGTGAACGTCCCGATTTAGGGAAAGAAATTCTACCGATTCTTGAACGGTTAAAAGAAGTTGCTTATAACGCAAGAAACATGTTTGCTGAAACCCTAAACGACCGTCACCACCACGCTCCGAGCCATTTCTACTGTCCAATAACTAAGGTAATGATAATAATCGCATTTCACGTCAGATACATAAATTATATGCTTGGTTTTAATCATTTTAATATGGTTTCTATTGATGAAATTAGGATGTGATGGAGAATCCATGTGTTGCTGCGGACGGATATACATACGAAAAAAGAGCTATTAAGGAATGGCTTCAGAAGAATCATAAATCTCCAGTAACGGATTTGCCTTTCCCTAATGATTCTCTTCTTCCTAATCATTCTCTTCTTTCTGCTATTAAAGAATGGAGATCACATCTAATTAAGTAGAAAAGAGGTTCAAAGTTACAAGGCTAAACTCGTGGATTAACATGCATCATTGTGTTTTTTTTTTCTTTACGCCACGATTGCGCACACACATACGTACACAAGTAGATAAACGTTCGTGTTTATAAATATTTTGAATTATCGAGTGTTTGTATGTAAAATGTACCTTTATTCATTATAACGGTACAATAGGTTTTGACTTTGCACTTTGTTTTTGGTTTTTTTAATCATATTTTCTTGTAGTTGTACATATATATACATACAAGAAACACATTTTATTCGTGTGTTTTCACGTCCGATTTTGTTGAATATTAGTTAGATAGAAAAAACCATGGACGGAAAAAGCATGAAATTGAATTTGCATTTGAAAAGGGTACAGCTTTTATTAAATCATTAGTTGTGTACATGTATCATTTGTTCCCATTGGATCGCAAAGTTGGCGTATGGTTCCCATTATGAAGATACCCATATCTTTTATCATTCTGTATTTTGGTCCAACCACTTTTGTTTTTTCTTAACATCTATCGGGGCCTATGGTCCCGTAGGCCATAGGAAAAGAAAAGTCTTACTTAAAAGTATTATGTTTTTCGCACAAAAAAAAAATATTATGTTTAAAATTAATTAACTCGTATGTTTTTTCCTCACGTTCGATTTTGTTGATCATATAAATGTTACATATGTTAAATAGTATACGTGTAACGATCTGGTTATGTGATACTGTCACGACACCTAGGCCATTAAATGGTGTGGGTTCTGTGTATTATTATTTTTCTGGCTTGGTTTATAACTTTAGATTATACGTTATATATCCCAAACCAAAACGAGGCTTAAAACAAAAAATTATCGAGAAAGTATATATAATAATAATGACCAGCTATATATATGTAAGAAAATTATTTGGTTTTGTACGCATACATACGAATCACAACTCACTTGGAATTTTTGTTTATGAGCAATTTGCAGCGGTTTTACAAGTTTATTCTTGTTGATTCGACTCTACTACATAGTTTTCATTCTGAATGAGTAAAACCGCTGCAAATTGTTCATAAACAAAAATGCCAAGTGAGTTGTGATTGTTGAATGGCAAGTGACATGAAGGGTCCCCTCATCAACCTTTGATATGTCAGTATGGCAATTGTGATTGGAGTGGGACTATAAAAGGACTATTCCTTGTAGGATAACAATTCTGTCCTTATATTATCAAGATTTCATCATACTGAATGAAAGTAAGAGTACTTGAGTTCTGTTATTGGCTAGCTCCTTATACTTGAGTTCTGATAAGTGATAACATAAGTAGGAGTATTTATTTAAATTTCACACATCCGTTAGGCCTGGAAAACGGATATTTATTAGAAAAAAAAAATTAGAGGAAAACTATGAGACAATCTAATCGGGAATGTAAATGTAGTATTAGTCACACACGCACTTCAAGTTTCAACTACCATCACTAGTCAAAGTCAAACCCAAACTCAATTATCATCGTTTCATTACCATTTGCCACTCTCACAATACTTCAATTTATTCATTCAATACATAAACAGTACATTCTGAATTCATAAGATTGGATTTCAAATGTTTGTTTCCAACTTTTAATGCATGACTGACTTCGTACCAAAAAACGAAACAAGATCATTTAAGTAAACGTTTTCAAAGTAAAACACCATAATGACATAACTAAATTAGTCCTTCCAAGAAATTGACCTAACACAATTGGATTTGAGTAGGTCGTCGTAAAACTTATACTAATTGGTTGAGAACTTGAGAGGAGCATAAAAAAACACATTTCAATAATAGCCATGAAACAACTCATAAGTCCACACTGATACAACTATAACATGTTTTCAGATCTATTTATCATCTCCATTACAGACCATCTATGTACATATCTCTACTGTGAACACAAAAAGTTTCAATTATTCTTACTTTTTTCCTTTTTCCATTTTTATTCTCATACCTAAAAAAAGAAACTTTCCCGCAGCTTTCACAAGTCACTTAATACCCAAATTCTAATTTCCTGAAAATCCGGAAAGCAGAAACATTTCTATGAGATGAGAAAAACCCATTTGCTAAAACTGATACTTGCAGTATCTCTACCAACGACATTCTTGATCGGAATCGCCATCATCGTAATCTTCATCTTCTGCAGAAGAGGAGGCACAACAACAGAGACAAGTGAATCCCAAAACGACGTCGAATCTCCTTCTAAAGAGAAACAAGAATTTTCCGACAACGGATCCGAAACAGAGGAGGAGCTTGTCATTTTCGACGGCGGAGAAGATCTCACGATCTGCGACATCCTCGAAGCTCCCGGAGAAGTAATCGGAAAATCAAGCTACGGAACATTATACAAAGCGTCGTTGCAGCGAAGCGGGAAAGTTCGGGTTCTTAGATTCCTTCGACCTCTGTGTGCAGTCTCATCGGATTCGAAAGAGTTTGATGGCGTCATCGAGTCGCTTGGATTCGTCCGACACGATAATTTGGTTCCTCTGTTAGGGTTCTATGTCGGGAACAGAGGAGAGAAGCTTATGGTCCATCCCTTCTTCAGTTCCGGGAATCTTTCCGATTTCATCAGAAGTAAGTCTACGTTTCTTTTTTCTCGAGAAAATGCGCCAATGCCGGAAAATATTAAAGGAACAAACTTTTTAGCTGTCTGGATTTGCTTTTGTTTCTGTGTTTTCTGGAAACAGAGTCCTGAGTTCTTATTTTCTCGGGAGAAGGTAAAAAATTATAAGAAAAAGTTACCGTTACCACTATCTTCTATATTTTCTTTAAACTCTAAGATCCTTTCGTCAGATCAAATCACACGGCAAATGTAGTCGATCGATAAGAAATTATGTTATCTTTACATTTTCATACAATATCATAACATTTTATTGTTTTATCCTCTTTGACAAAAGAAAAGGAATAGTTTTTTTTTTGGTTCTCTAGCATCGCCATTATTGATCTATCTTTTGTCGGTAACTACTTTTCTGGTCACTTCCCACTTCTCATGCCTACCATGAAAGACAAAAACTTTATACTGTACATCTCTCATTTCAGAACATCGACATCAGCAAAAAACATTAATTTTCTAGTATCAATATTCATCATATACGGTTTTGGCAGGTGGAGATGTTGAATCACACAAATGGAGTAACATTTTGAGCATCACCATTGGAATAGCCAAAGCTCTTGATCATCTCCATACAGGAATGCAGAAACCAATCCTTCACGGGAATCTGAAGTCGAAAAACGTTCTTTTAGACCCCAGTTTTAGGCCAAGAGTCTCTGATTTCGGCTTGCATTTGCTCTTGAACCTCGCGGCTGGGCAAGAGATCCTAGAAGCTTCAGCTGCAGAGGGGTACAAAGCACCTGAGCTGATAAAGATGAAGGAAGTAAGCAGAGAGAGCGATGTGTACAGTTTCGGTGTGATCATGCTTGAGCTAGTCTCTGGTAAAGAGCCGCCGATGAACAAAAACAAAAGGGGTTACGTTCCTGATCATAACAAGTTGTCGGATTTGTACCGTCCTGAGATTCTTGGGAGTGGCGTGACCGAAGAACGTGTCCACGAATACATTCAGCTTGCAATGTCTTGTTGCTCTACATCACCTTCTCTAAGGCCAAGCTTCAAGCAAGTATTAAGGAAACTTGAGATCAGGAAATGATCCCTAGCATACTGACGTGACAAGAGAATGTTCGAATCTTTCAAGCATTTTCAGATACTACAAGATCGATTAACAGCATAGAGCGGAGAACACAGGTAAGAGCCTTCTTGAACAAGTTCTAGCTTGTGAATGTTTTTACAGAGAAGTATTTGTCTGATTATCTACAGAAGTAACCGAAGATTGATCAAACGTTTTGCTTAGGCGGACTTCCAGGACAGTGAATGGCGAATACCTGAGAAAGGAATGTACATTCAGACGCCAACAAGAGACTTGAGGAACTTGAGAAGGCCTTTATCATCAAAAGGCCTTGCTCGGTATGTGCAGCAAGATGTATGATTCTTGAGTTGTATACCTGAAATCTCTGGACCTTGCTCTGAAAGAGATCCTTGTGAGTTTACACAAGGTATCATGAAACTAAACTTGTAAGCGTATGTTATAAACTAAACTTGCTTGATATCATTCTGACACATTCTAAGGAACAGCAACATTGCTTCTTCTCTGTACTCAGAGATCGTATAACCAGAGATCGCAGCAAATAATCTCAAAAAAAATATCAATCCCATCGCGGTGAAAACCCGTTCTTCGTCGCTCCAACCATTAACACAGTCCACGAGAAAACACTCTTTTTGGGGGAATTTCGTCGAACACTTGACGAGCAGAACCAAAGTCGGAGCATTTGGAGTATGATTCAGCATTACCGTCAACGAATTAACCAAGAAATGAAGTTTAATAATAACCGCCATGAATCGATTGCGTTCTCTCCAGACACCTTGAATGATTTTATCTGCAGAATTTCGTGAAAGCTCTATCAATGTCGTAGCTGAATAAGGCTCCTCTCGGGTCCCACGATATCCTAACCGATGAGCTCATCTCAGATGTGTTTAGGATATCCAGAAACAGAGGATTCCGCAAAAAGGGACGATCTTTTTACCCGGGAAAATCAGAGTTTCCGTAACAAGAACTAACGAACTAAAAACATTGAGGTTTACTAAAACCGGCATGATGTGCTATCTCATTTATTAGGAACGGCATACTGTATGTCTTCTGAGTTTTATTACAATTTTTATTTTCAAAGCTCTGATTTTTATTTTATTTTCTTCTTTGATCCTTCGTTTTGTTGATCTTTGCTGTGACTTCAACAGAGGTTTCAATCCCAGAAATTCGGAATTTTTTCTCCGAACAAATGGAAGCTTCGATTTCGTTTCTTGGGTCAACAAAACCCAGTCTTTCATCCCTTATTCCTTCTTCGAACGTCCTTCATCGTTGTCTTCGGCGAGATTTCCCACTTCCTGCTTTGAAATTGAAGAACGTCTCAGTGTTCCCGCGTATCTCGCATCGGAACCGCCTAATCAGAGCTCAGTGCTCCGATGGAATTGCGCCAGAGGAAGGCGATGGGTTTGTGCTAGAAGACGTCCCTCACTTGACCAAATTTCTCCCTGATTTACCGGTAAAGCTCTCTACTTTTTGATTCTCCTTGTTTCTCTCTCGTTACTGCATAGAAGCTTATAGAAGTTGGATTGAGGAGAAAGGAGATATTAGTTTACGAATTGAAATCTCGAACTTGAGTAATGGAGATTTGTAAATGCAACTCAAGGATCTGATTAGTTTGCTGGTATCTCTATAATGTATTCATCTTTTGTCAAGTCATGAGCTTTTCCATTTAAAGGTAATAGCTTTTATCCTGGGTTTAATAATGTTTTGCTTGTTGTTTCTGATATCACACAGTCGTACCCAAATCCATTGAAGGAAAGCCAAGCATATGCCATTGTTAAGTAAGTTGTATTTCTACATGGCAAAGTTGTAAACTTTACTAATGCCTTTGAGGGTTTGTAATGTATTTGTTCATGTGGTTTCTGTAGGCGAACTTTTGTCAGTTCTGAAGACGTGGTTGCCCAAAATGTAAGCTTAAGCTCTTCTTTACTTTGATTTGTGGTGATTCGTTTGCTCAAGGTCCTTCATTTTTAGATTGTAGTGCAGAAAGGAAGTAAACGAGGAGTACACTTTAGGCGAGCAGGGCCACGAGAAAGAGTATGGTTTCTTTCTTCTTAGAAGTCTTGACCTTTTGTGGATAATTTTGGCTACTGAGACCTGTTAAGCTTTGGCTTCTTCACAGGTGTACTTCAGATCAGATGATGTCAAAGCTTGCATAGTGACTTGTGGGGGATTGTGCCCTGGGATAAATACAGTTATACGGGAAATTGTATGTGGATTGCACAATATGTATGGTGTCAACAACATTCTTGGCATTGAGGGAGGATATAAAGGATTTTACTCCAAAAACACAATGACCCTGACGCCTAAAGTAGTCAATGATATCCATAAACGCGGTGGCACTTTTCTTCAGACCTCGAGAGGAGGACATGATACAGCGAAGATTGTTGATAACATTCAAGATAGAGGAATTAATCAGGTAGCTAATATAAGTAATCTCACAAAATTTCCAGGTTTCTTGAAACTGATCCGTGCTAATATCTTGTCAACAAGTATTTCAGGTGTATATCATTGGAGGTGATGGGACACAAAAGGGTGCAGAGAAAATATACCAGGTGATTTATGATCACATAGTATGTTTGTATGTAGCATTACGTAAATTCTGTTGATACTTGCTTCATGTTATGTGAAGGAAGTCGAGAGGCGTGGTCTTCAAGTGGCGGTTTCTGGCATTCCCAAGACAATTGATAACGATATTGCTGTGAGTACTCATTGATATTCTGCATACTTTTCTCTCATATTGAGTTCCTTATACATCTTCTTCACCCATTGTTCTAGGTGATTGACAAATCGTTTGGGTTTGATACGGCTGTTGAGGAAGCTCAGAGAGCTATTAATGCTGCACATGTAGAGGTCGAGAGTGTGGAAAATGGAGTTGGTATTGTTAAACTGATGGGCAGATATAGCGGTAAACAAGTTCTGTTGGCATGTGTGGTTTTCATTCTTTTGTGAACCTCTTACTGAAATATCATCTTTCTGTAGGTTTTATTGCCATGATTGCAACATTAGCGAACCGTGATGTGGTAATAGCTTCTACTTTGATTTGTCAAATTGTCACCATAAAGTTCTCTCCTAAGGTATAAAAAGCATTATTTGAACTTTGAAATGTGACAGGATTGTTGCTTGATTCCGGAGTCTCCATTCTTTCTTGAAGGAAAAGGTGGGCTCTTTGAGTTTATTGAACAACGACTCAAAGAGAACAGGCACATGGTTATTGTGATAGCTGAAGGTGCTGGACAGGATTATGTTTCTCAAAGCATGCTTGCATCTGAAACTAAAGACGCTTCAGGAAATAAGCTCTTGCTTGATGTTGGTCTATGGCTGACTCAACAGATAAAGGTAATGGTTGAAACTCGAAAGTTCAGAAAATGGCTTTTAGATGTTTCTCGCAAAAACACTTAAGATGAGTTCTGTGATCACAATGTTGCAGGATCACTTTACAAATGTTCGGAAAATGACGATAAACATGAAGTACATAGGTATATCCTCAGATTCCCTCTCTAACTCTATCTTGGTAATGCTCTTCTTTGCATTTTATTGACATCATTGTACTTGTTGAGCAGACCCAACGTATATGATAAGAGCAATACCGAGTAACGCATCAGACAATGTCTATTGCACTCTTCTTGCCCAAAGTGCGGTTCATGGAGCAATGGCCGGATACTCAGGCTTCACTGTGGGACCAGTTAACAGCAGACATGCTTACATCCCAATTTCTGTAAGCAAATTACCTTTTTACTTCTCTAATCATTCTTAGACTAAATCAGTCATTGAGGAAGCTTGAAACATGTTGTGCTTCTGCAGCGGGTGACTGAAGTGACCAATACAGTGAAGTTAACGGATAGAATGTGGGCAAGACTCCTTGCATCGACGAACCAACCGAGTTTCGTGACTAATGAAGGAGCATCGCAGAATGTGATTGACATGGAAACTCCAGAAAAGCTTGATAACATGAAGATCTCTTCTAACTAAGAAACAGGTCAGCTCATGTTTCATCAACTGTTCCCAAATGTATACGAGACATATGCATAGAAGATATATATCTTTGTTGACAACAGTTGAGTATTATGATTCCTTTGGTTTATTATTAAATCCGTAATAAGAATACTCAACATCCATCTCATCATTGAGATGGAGATGGAGATGTAAATACATATCTTTAGTTTCCCTCTCTCTTTCTCTGTCTGCTTTTTCAATTCTGCAACTTGTGCATCTTTAGCTGTTGCGTGTGGTCCATCGAATTCCTTGTCAGATTTGCAAACGAAAGCTGACTTGTACCCAACCATGAGACAAAACTCTGGCTCCTATAGTATTTAATTCTGGTCCCTCTTGCAACTTGTTCATCTACACTCTATTCATTGATCCACGCTTTAACTTCTGCACATGTGAACTCATCTATACCTCAGTGATGTCAAATACTAAAGCTGCTATAGGAAATGGATTTCGTGTGAGATTAAAGTTTCTCCTTTTAGACTTATAAAAGTCTTCTTTCAGGTTGTCTTTCGTTTCACCATCCCAATCTAACAAGGAATTAAAGATAATGAATCTGGAAACGTTTCTTGGACAAGAACTTTGTTTCTAGAACTTTGAGCTCCTATAAAGACATGAGTAAACAGAGAAGTTCCATTGTTACAGAAACTCTTTAGTACATACTTTGCAAGACTTTTTCACTACACTAATCTAACATTTCTTGGCTCTAGCCTCTCTATACAACATGATGCTTCACATACTTGGATTATTTACCTATATATATACTAATTAAACATCACTAATACTATTAGTCTGATGATGACGATGAATTACTCGTAGTTGTTCCTTGAGGCTCCAGTACATCGCTTCTTCTCCTCTTCCGGCATGAATTGACCGGAGCATCATACTTTCCGGCATCCAAAGGAAAGTTGAGCACAGCTTTTCTTCCCCTGAGCTTAAAAGCTGCATAGTCATAAGCTCTTGCAGCATCAAGATCACTCTCGAAAGTGCCTAACCAAATCCTAGATCCTTTCTTCGCTGGATCTCGAATCTCTGCTGCAAATTTCCCCCATGGCCTCCTTCTCACGCCTCTGTAGTGTCTTGTTTCTTCGAACATCTGTGGTCTTTTCCGGTTTGAGACAGTCTCAACCTCAGGTGATGTTGTTGTTGTTGTTGTTGTTGATGATGATGTTGACGATTCTGCTTCCGTTTGCAGCAACTCTTGGACATAGGAATCTGGATCAAGAACAGGTGAATCTGGTTCCAGTTTAGGAACTGGGTTAAAAGATTCTAGAGACCAGAGTCCTGCGACAAAAGCAGCATCATCGAATTCAAAATCTTGCATGAAACCATCAGGGATTATCAAGTCTTCAAACAGATGTTTCTGTAGAACCTCCACATCAGAGCTTTCCTCAAGAGTTGCCATTTTTATTTTTATCTTTTTCTTTTGCAGACAAGACAGAAGAAGAGAAAAATCTGCAAGTGATGTTTTGAAGAAAAGCTATGATCTTTTTTGGGATATATAAAGAGAGGAATCCTAAACATGTGTTTAGCAGCCATGGGTGTGAGGTGTCTTAAGTCCCTCTCTGTCTCTCTGGTTTACTATGTGGGTCCCGGTCTTATCCATTAACCATTAATGGAGACAAGTTAAGATCTTTTGTCAGGACTCATTCAAGTTGCGCCAACTTGATTTTGGCCCTGATGTTGACTAATATAATTTCCACTAACATCCCAAATTGATTCACGGTTCATATCCTAAGTTATTTGCTAACAAAATGGTGGTTTTTAGCTTTTTAATGGTGACTATTTGTCTTAACTATCATTTCAGTCTTCTAAATTTGCCTTCTCGTTAGTTTTCAATGATTTCGAACGTAACTTCTGCATTTTTTTAAATGAGAATCGTTATTAACTTTTTTGGAGTACTATATTATTTCTTTTTTTTTCATAATAAATTGCAAATGTAAACGCCAAACACAAAAATAATAATAATAGTGGTTGCACTAAAGTTCACATTTACAATTAATAAATAATTTTGATTGAAGAATTAATTGGTTAGACTTGTGGGTTCATTTGAAAAACATGCAATTTAAGACGTAAACGCAAAGCAAAACACACCAACAAAAACAAAATATAAAACTTGAAACACTAGTAGCGCCTTAGCGGTTTAAATCGAAATTCGATCCCTTAAAAGTTAAAATCAAAGTGTATTTTTACAATAAATGATATTCGTGATCGCAGTGACTCACCAGTGGAACTCTAAATATCAAAAGATATTTCCATTTTTACAATAGAAGTGACTCACCAGTTGAATCTAAAATCGATAAGATATTAATGACTTTTATCCACGAGGAGAGACAAATTCATCAAATTGCTTTTCTTGTAGGGTTCTCTTGCTAGCAACTTGCTAGAATATGATTTGAAGCAACTTGATTTTTCTTTCTTTCTAATTTAATTTCTTAGGGCTCCACATCTATAACCAAACCTTACCCTAATTGCTCAGTTCCTTGACAATTATACTCCTAATCTAAGAATAATTAATATTAAGTATTCGGCTTAATTTTTGTTTGTTAAAGTATTCCGCTTAATTTGATGATAACATGTAAGATAATATTGATTTTTCTCCTTTTACGGATGCTTTGTAGATAATCTTAGGCGGCATTATCCATTGATCGATGTGTTTCTACTCTTGAACTTTTGAAAACCTCAACTTTTCTTTTAGATTTTTGTGTTAATCAGTTTACTAATTGTTTGCGTGTTTTTTCTTACTATTCTAGTTTTACAGCTCCGTTTTGATTTTTCTGATCCAATTTTATAACCTATTGACTATTTGGCAGATGATGAGATATGAGCAAACGAAACTAATTACTACAAAAAAAATTCACAATTAACAAACTTATATAAACATCAACAAGTACAAATCCATTTCAGATTTTCAACATCCATATATTTCCTATAAGAAATTAAAGAATAAAATGATTGGTACTAAACTATTTTTTTTCTTGTCGACCATTTGGTACTACTAAACTACTAATTTGATATTTGTACACGACCGCTACACTTAGATACATATTATAAAAAATAAAGGAATTATGAGAGTGACGCAAGTGAAAACGTCATCGGTCGTTGACCTTTCCCAAGTTTCAAGTAACGGAGATAACGGAGAAGTTGGGAGACGTCGGAGATAACGGAGGAACACTGAAAATCCCATCTCCTGTTCCCACATCCCAAATCCCCATCCAACTTGACGGCGTCAAAGGTACCGCCTCAATCTCAGCTTCCACCTCCGTCGTCTCCGTTTTAATCCTAACCGCCTTCGCATGCTCTTCCTCTTCCACCGCCGGAGAACTCTTAACTCGCTTACGTTTCCCTAATCCGATGACTCCTTCCTCAAAACAACTCTCGGACGTAGCCCTCACATCGAGAGGGAAATTCAAGATTGCTTTTCTCCCACGCAATTGAAACGCCGCTTGGTCGTAAGCTCTTGCAGCTTCCAGAGCGGTGTCGTAAGTCCCAAGCCAAATCCTAGAACCCTTTTTGTTCGGATCCCTAATCTCCGCCGCGTATTTTCCCCATGGCCTCCTCCTCACTCCTCTGTAGTGCCTCTCCTCCTCCTCTTCCTCTGTCTTCTTGATCGTGCCAGAGACAGTTTTCGGCACGGATAGATTCGGTAAAGGCGGTTTACGCCGATTGAGAGTCGAGTTCGGTTTAGGTGTTTGGTGATTGATGGTTCTAGGGCTTGTTTCTGACTGAAAGTGGTTGGTAAACTGATAAGGGTCAGCTTCGTGATGTGTGAAATTGGAAAGTTTTGTCTCCATGGAAGCAAAATCTGTGAGAAGGTGTTGGCTTATGAATTCGATGGCTAAAGCTTCTTGTTTAGTTGCCATCTTCACTCCTACTTAGCTTAAGTAACACTCTTGATCTTTGTATATGTGTGTATGTGTGTGTTAGTGTGAAGAAGAGTGAGGAGAAATATGGTAATATATAGTGGTGTAAGCTTTGGAGCAAAAGAGAGGGTTCGAGGGAGTTTCGTGGATCGGACCGAGAAAGTTCATACTAGTTTGTGTTTGTTTGGAGTTTGGAATGGACTTCTGACTTGTTTCTTTTATCTTTAAGACTTCGTCGTTTTTTGTTTCTTTTGTCTTATTCCTCTACACATGGACTTTTGTCATTTAAAAGTACTTATCAAGTTATCATGATGAATTCTTTTACACTTTTTTAAGTTTTCAACATAAAAAGAGTTTCAAACTTTTGGACTATACACAAGGGTTATTGAGGATTAGATTAAGTGGAGTTGTTTGATTGAGATTTATTAAAATATAAGGTGTTTAATATTTTCTGAAAACCTACACGAGATTTTCTTTAGTCATATGCCAATTCTAGTCTTGTACATTACGTTGAATTTCAATGGTACTAAGTATAATTTAACACAAACATAATCAGAGTTTCAAAATTTTGGTCTATAAAAATACACAAGGGTTATTGAGATTTGATTTAAGTGGACTTGTTTGATTGATATTTATTAAGCTATAAGGAGTTTAATATTATCTGAAAACATGTAAAGTTTTTCTTTAGTCATATGCCAATTCTAGTCTTGTACATATTACGTTGAATTTCAATGGTACTAATTACTATACAATATAATGAAACAAAGTTACAACAAACATAATTGTATTGTTTTTAAATATTCTTTTTTTATATGCTTCTTTCACATAAACTTGTATCATCCATAATTCCATATTGCTGTATATATCTCAGGCTTGTTAAGCCATTCAAAGATTTGGGAACTTGCAAACAGACGTACATTCTACTTTCTTAAGATAACACGCCTTTCCGCCACAGCAAAAACAGTATTTTTGTCCTCTGTGTTTGGCACATAACACACGGACGCACGCATCTGGGGTTAACTGGCCCGCCTCAACACCTTCTGCGTTTCCAAAGAAGAAGAAAAATAAGAAATTAATAGATTAAAATGTATTTTTGTTAAAGGGCTTGCATTTATATATATATATAATAGATAAGAGTAAGGCTACAACCAAAGAAAGTAAAACCAAAAAGATCTACTAAAAGATCATAATAGATTAAAATGTAACGAATATATAACTATATATATACGATTACGATGGCGGTGGTGATGAATGATGAAAAAGGGAAACTCAATATGGATAATTGCATGCATATACATACATTCATGCAGAGGAACGAGGGAAATCAAGAAGAGGCAAAGGATAGCAAGATGTGATGAAGACATATCGTAATTGTAGAGAAACAGCACCGATAGTGCTTAGCACTAGCCCAAGACCGTAATACCCGAGAAACCCGAAAGAAACAATAAACCCTCTAAGTATGAAGAGAAATATGGAAGAACACAAGAGAATACTTGAAAGACTTTTAAGAAGAACAAGAGAGAACTTAGCTTTAGAACACTCTTTATTAACTTGTTCAATTTCTTGTGCATTTACAAATGAGGGGGTGAGGAGGTATTTATAGCCTCCCAAATCTACTTACAAAGTTTCTACACTCTTCTATAACCTCCTTAGGTCCTAGATATTTCTTCTTCTTCTTCTACAACTTTCTACAAATTATCTTACAAGTTTATCCTAATCTCTAGAACTCTCTAACATAATATCTAGATTTTTGTCTTACAAGAACTAGAAAGTTCTACATAAATATCTAGAGAGTTATCTAGTAGAATTCTCTAGAAAATTTGAGGAAGTGATGACCTCTTATGATGTTTCTAGAGAGTTCTAGAACTTGGGCCTAATTTTGGGTTTAATAATAATTTGTTTATGGACCCAAAATTAAACCTTGATCAAAATCAAGTTTAATTTCAATAGTAATTTTTTTTTTTTAAAGAACAGAAGTCTTGTTTCTATCTGATGGTGACAATTGACCCCTACGTACAATAGGTATTTTATATACGGTATGTAGGTTTACTAGTTTTAGTTCTTTCATACTCCATATGTTTCACAATATAAGGAGTTTTGAAGTTTTTCTTTTGTTTCATAATATAAGGGGTTTTCAAATTTTTGTGCAAAATTACATGTACTTTTGTTACTTTTGATTATTTATATTGTGCAGAATACTTTTTCATTGGTTGGAATGTTTTGAAATTGATGAGTAAATATATTTTATTGTAAAAAGTACAAAAATTAAATAGACTCTTAATATTTATGCAAAAACTAAAACCCCTTATATAATGAAACAGAGGGAGTATTACCAAGTAATAAAGTACTGTTGTCTAACGCTTGCCCTTTTTATTCTAAATTGTTCAAAGAAAAGTCAAACTCAAAGCAGTTTCCAGTTTTCAGTCCCATATCCTGGTGGATAACACTCTCTATGTTTCATATTGATTGATGTTTTAGGAGTTTTTTTGTTTCAAATTATAAAATGGGTCGATTTATACATGATATGACTAGATTGCGTTAAATAACTTTGCGGCCAAGCCTATCATCTTTATCTGTTTCCACTTTCCAAGCTACTTCGACTTCGAGTTTTACTGTTAAGTCACACAACGAGTAATATTCTAAAAAGAAAAAAGGGGTACACGTACATTTTGTGTCTAGTTTTAGATACGTCTATTTATTATATGCGCACGTATTTTCTGTGTCTATTTTTAGATACGTCTTTCATATCATATATGCACACGTAATATTACCGTTGTTATTATTATTGTTTTTCTATCTATTTCTACAATTTCTAATCGCTACTTTTTACCGTCAATATTTTTTTGACTCATTGTATTATCATTGATCGAACCTACAAACTAGAAGAATAGTCGACAGGAAAAATTATCCGTCAGACAAATATTGAATGTTGATTTTGTTTTATCCAAGAAATGAAGTTGAATTGTCTGACCACTATGACTAAAAGGAGCGACCACTCATCAATGCCAACGGCCACGGCTAAATAGTTTAATTATTCCGTTGGCTTCAAGAAGGAGCTTAGAAAAAGAAAGAAAAATGAGTTAGAGAGAACTAGAAACGGTTGTAGTTTGAGAACATACTCTAATAACACTTGTCATCCATGCCTTTTTATGGTTTAAACTTTAATTGTTTCAAAACTTTAGTTAAAAAAAAACGTTAATTGTATAATTAAATTGTACTATTTCTGAGATATTCACAATAGGTATCCAATCAAATAATACCAAATGGTACCAAATACTGGTGCATTCAATATAATAGCTGAGAGTGAAAGATTATCAAATAATTTTGAATACTTCTTGGAAAAGTGTGTCGGTATTAAGAAGTTCAATCTACTAGCTTGGTAACGATAAAATACTGATACAAAACATAAACTCTTCTCCAAAAAAATAAATAATCACATTGAACTTCAGTGTAACTTGAGTTTCACAAAAAAAGAAGAATAATACGAACGAAGCAAAACAAATAGATGTGCAGGAAGAGACAGAAAAAGGTGAATCAACCTGGCGTGGCGTAGAGCAACTTCACTCACAAAGGTCTCAACTGCATGCATAGACAACATTCTCTTCAGACACATATCGTACACGTAGACCCCACCATTCCCTTCTGTCCCGAGTCGACACTCTCTTTCATTTCAGAACTGTACCAACAAAATTCTATTACTGCCAAATGCAGATCTTCGGCATAAGAGATAAACCACCTGTCTATGCCGGTATAGCCACCGTATCCATCATGATCCTCACCGGTTTAACCCTCGCTGCTACGGCCGTGGCGTTAACCGTCATGCTGCCGTTTTTTTTAGTTCTTAGCCCGATTCTCATACCAGCAGTTATCACTTCGAGTTTCTTGGCCACGGGATTCTTAGCTTCTGGTAGCCTCGGAGCATCGGCGATCGCCCTCATTGTCTGGCTCTACAAGTAATTAATTAAGTAATCAAGATTTTTACCCTGAAAATAATAACTTATCAACTCTTATAATGCTTCAGTTATACCATTCACGGGTTGCGGTTGCATGAAATAAACATTTGTGGTTCGATTTCTAGGTTTAAATTTGGAGTATATAGGACTTATATGACATGGACGCGCGCGCATTAATATTTACTACGTCTTTTTTTGTGTGTATAAATTCATTAATTCAAATGTGTAGTTAGGCTGACAATATCAATTGTTCTTTTCTCAATTTTTGAATGAGTAATAAACTAATAACTAATAAAATAGGTTTTAAAAAATAAAACCAATAACTTTTGTAAAATTATTCATTTTCTTTTTAATAACAATCGATTTCGTTTTGTTAGGAAAAAATAATGTTTTCAATTACCAAATTATATTAGTGATATTTGGTTTGGTTCGATAATATTTGATAATTTAGTCCCAAAACCGTATTAAACGAATTATACATTGTGATGTTGTAAGAAAAAAGCACTGTAGAGCGTATGTGATAATGTGACTACGTTCCGTCTTGTAAAAAAAATGTTTATGTGTGATGGACACTTAGGAAAGAAGAGCATTCCAAATATACTCAGCTTGCACGAGAAATTCAGCCTGAGGGTGCTAACAAGCTATCGGGAGGACTTAAGCTACCAGAGGAAGACAAGCCTTTTGAAGGATATAAACTAGCGGAGGAAGATAAGCCTCTTGAAGGAGATAAACTGACGGAGGAAAATAAGCCGCCGAGAAAATATAACCCGGTGGAGGAAGACAAGCCGTCAGAAAAAGATCACATATCGTTGGCTATAGATAAGCCATCGGAGGAAGATAAGCCGCCAAGAAAAGATGACACCGCGGAGGAAGGCAAGACGTCAGAAAAAGATCACAAACTGTCGGAAATAAATAAGCCATCGGTGGAAGATAAGCCACCAAGAAAAGATGACACGGCGGAGGAAGGCAAGACGTCAGAAAAAGATCACAAACTGTCGGAAATAGATAAGCCATCGGAGGAAGATAAGCCACTAGGAGGAGCAAAACATAGGGAGGAAGCGCCACCAATCCCTGAGATATCAAAGGTGCTATTGATGTTCAACTTTTTCGTTTGACATTTTTATTTAGAGTTAAATGGATTTACGTTAGTGTTTTCAATTAATGGTAGGTTGAGCAAAACCCAATTCTCCCCAAGAGTTCCGCTCCACGCACGTCTGCTAAAAGATCTCATCAAATTCGACTCGCCATGGATCCTACTAAAGTACGATCTGTTTTTGTGAAAGAGTGCCAGAAAGTCCCTCGTGTAGGAGCTTTAGCATATAAATACTTTACTTCTCGTGACAAAAAATACATAAACTATATTCATATATGACGTATAATATGTCCCAACCATATATTTTTTATAATGATCGAAATATATCACAAATTTACATTGTTGTTAATTAATAAAAAGTGCGAGTAAGTTCGCTGTAAATAAAAATAATATTAATGCTTAAATTTAAGGAAACCACTGATGTGGAAATTCCTTTTCGACATGTCATATGGGATTTGTTTGGGTGAAATATAAAATATGTAAATATATTCTTCCATTTACCGTGTGCGTTCTAGAAGGACTATGCCTTAATTTTCCTTCCTTACATTTTTTTTTTATAGTTTCCTTCCTTACATTTTACATATAATTAGTTAAGATAAAAGTAAGTTTCAACTGCATTAGGATTGGGGATTGATATGGATAAAAATCTGAGTAAATTATGAGACTAATAAATTAAAAAATCGAATATACGATTTAATATCACAGCTATATACCCGGAATTAATATCCAGTCCTCGTTTAGCTGGAAAACAATCTAACGGCTTAAATATCCACTAAGCCTGACTTAAAAATATATAAACCGTTGATTAGGATCTTACGCTGATTCTGCTGGATTTTTCCTTATAATAACCAAGGTGAAAATTTCCAAATAAAAGAAGATAAATAAGGAAGTGCATTATCTCTTGAGGAAATTAAAAAAAAGGTAAAACACCAAAGACATCCACAAAAACAGCTCACACATATACGGATAAATATCGTATATATCTATAATTACACACAGATATTAAGATTATAAATACAATTTCCGAGATCGTGAAGAGATTCTTCCAATTCGTGTGACGTAGAGAGATCGAAAAGAAACACTCAGCAAGAGAGAGATGGTGAAGGAGACGGTGACGGCGGCGAAGACGTGCTCACACTGTGGCCACAATGGCCATAACGCACGGACTTGTCTTAACGGCGTTAACAAGGGAAGCATTAAACTGTTCGGCGTTAACATCTCGTCTGATCCGATTAGGTCTCCTGAGGTCACGGCGTTAAGGAAGAGTCTCAGTTTGGGAAACCTTGAATCGCTTCTCGCTAACGATATCAGTAACGCTATCGGTGATCCAGTCGCCGCCGTTGAAGATACCGGTTATCACTCCGATGGTCAGATTCATTCTAAAAAGGGTAAAGCCGCTCATGATAAGAAAAAGGGTAAGTTGTTTTATAATCTTAAACCAATTCTGTAATATAATGAAAGTATAAGAAAAATAATATATATATGAATCAAATTTCAGGGAAGCCATGGACGGAAGAAGAACATCGTATTTTCTTAGTCGGATTGAAGAAACTAGGGAAAGGAGACTGGAGAGGAATTGCAAAAAGCTACGTGACGACAAGAACACCAACACAAGTCGCTAGTCATGCTCAGAAATATTTTCTTAGGTTAAATGCTAACGACAAGAGAAAAAGACGTGCTAGTCTCTTTGACATCTCTCTCGAAAATCAGGTTTTTGGCCTTTGCCTTACTTCCCACGCAATCCATTGATCGATGTTTCTTTTAGGGTTTTTACTTTCTGATTCATTGATTTGATTGTATAGAAGGAGAAAGATAAGAACTCTACTCAAGTGGCAACAGATGAATCTACATCTTCATCAAGGACTCCATCTAGACAATTGATAACCGGATCTCAAGAGCCTGTACAAGGTCAAACTCAAACCGAGATTTCGAACAGGTTTCAGAATCTAACAGTGGAGTACTTGCCAATCTATCAAACCGTACCACCTTATTTTCCATCTTACATGTTCCATCCAATGTATTACGCCAATCCTGAACCAATGAGGTTTGTTCACCCTTCCGGTATACCTGTACCAAGGCATGTACCGATCGGTATGCCTCAATCTCAGTCAAATGAAGCTTCTAATCTGACAAAGAAAGACGGTTTGGAACTTGGTATCGGTTTGCCTCAGGCTCCTCCTCCTCCTCCACAAGCTACCGGAGCAACTCAAGGCTTCATTCCTGTGAAGTGAACTCGCATTTTTAAAAATTTGATTATATACTATATATAGGTATATTATATGGTTTTTGGTTATGAGTTTCATATGAATATATATCTCTATATTCAGAAGTTTTGTCATCCGGATTGTGTAGTATTTCTTTTTCTTTTATATATTATATTAGATTAAATAAACAAAGATATTTGGGTTTAAAATTAGCTGCTCCTTTATTGACCAAAAAAATAAAATCATGGCTTACAAACGATAGTCAAATGACTCAAATTTAATTAGGAAAAGAAGAACTAAAAAATGTTTAATTGATTTATTATTATTAACTAGTAAAAACCTTTAATCAGTTTCCTTGAAACTCGTCTGTTCCGACCAACATTGTGTGTGAGGTTTGGTTTGTCTGAATCTCCGAGTTCTAAGGTGGCGCCCAAGAAACCAGTCTGAGTTCCATCGCTATCATTGTCGATGTCTCCTTCGATCGTCAATCCTTCAATCCTAGCCGCAATAGATTCTTCTCTCATCCCAACATCCACATCTACAATATTCGATTTATATTAGTAAATATATGTATAACAGGTTGATAAACTAACAACTACTAATATCTTAGTCCAATCTTTAACGAATTTGATCAAGTTATCCTTAATTTGTGTAGGAAAAAACAAATACAAGACCGTACACACAGTGGATGAAGAACCAGTTGTCCGTTACAATACGCATGCAGGCTTTGATTCACTAATTCTATGTGTTATGTACTTTTATGTACTTGTGTGTTTACGTACTTGGATTTGAAAAAAGCCAAAGGACGAGAGCGCATGCAAAGAGGACAAAAGGAATGGCGTGAATAGCGTTTTCTGCGAACTTGGCACGTGGCTTCTCCTTCTTAACCATCTCTTCAGGTGGATTATTGTAGGAAGGTGGTTCGTCCTCGTCGAGTGGACCGATCATGGAGCCCATCCATAGTCCTTTAGGCGGTGCGGACGAGTAGTCTTCCGTCCCACGGTTCCAACTCGCAGATCTGTACATGTTGTTTTTCTGATTACCCTTTTTATCTTGATCAGTTTGTTACAAAAGCTCTATACAAAAAGAAGTTTTTGAAGGATATCTTGATGGTTTTGTAAACGAGCGTGATCAGTTTCTTCGTGACATTTTTAGTAATTCTTTGATTCACAATTTTGGTTTCTATAAAGAATTTTGTTTTTTCCTGATTTGATTGCGAATTTTTAGCCTATGGTTTTGGTACATTAGGACTTTGTCAAATCGTTCAATGGAATCTCACTCGTTTTCTTCCTTTTAGAGTGACAAAAACAATTACTTTGGATTCTTTTTCTATTTCGATTTGACATTTTACAATAATATATGCTATAAATCTAGGGATTATTTGAAAAATACCCTATTTAATTATTTATGTTTATGATTTTGAAAAATATCCTAGTTTTTTTTCGTTTTTGAAAATACACTTTTTTTTAATGCAAAAAAACTGTTTTGACATAATTTAATCAAAGCACTAATAAAGAATTACAATTACAAATTAAAACAAAATTCAAAATAATAGAATTAATAAGATTTTTTTTTTTCAGAAAGATATACATATGTTAACTTTAAAAAAAAAAGTGGATAAATCGATTTTCCATTTTTTATGTTTTCTTTGAAAAAAAAAATATTTTTGGAACTTTATATAAACAACCTTAATCTCATCCCTATTCCAACCAAATGAAAATTTATAAATTTAAACTTTACATATATTTAAACTTTATTAATTATTAGAAATTTAAAAGTGGATAAATCTATCTTCCATTTTTTCATGAATATCTTTAAACAAATTTACAAATTTTGGGCATTTTATATAAACAACCTTAATCTCAACCTCAATTAAACTTTATATAAACAATATTATATTATAAAAGAATTTTTAATAAAATCTAAACATATAATTATGATTGTTTAGTATTTTAAAATGAAAAAGAATTATAATCAAATTTTAATATTTTATATTTCTTATTTGAATTTCGTTTTTGAAAACTTCAAATTAGGATTATTAAGTCATTTCACATATAAAAAAAAATGTAAGCATCAAAGAATATATTTCCAAAATTTTCAAAAATTAAAAAATCATCAAAGAGTATATTTCCAAAATTTCTCATAAATCTATTGATAACTTGAGAGTTGTGACACTAATAAAAATAAATATTCTTAGCACAAAAAAGAGAAAAATAAATAAATATTAAAATTACACGAATTTGTATTGTATTAGCATATAAAAAGAATTGATTATTATAATACAAATTCACAAATCACTAGCAAACTAATTAGCAAGTTAAAACGAATTTAATTATACTATAACTAGGCGATTAAGCAAAATTTGGAATTTGGTCCCACGTTGCAATGATAAATAAAAATTAAATATTGGTAGTAAATCCGAAAATCTTCAGTTACCTCTTCTCAGCATAAGCCGACGCATCCTCCTCTCCACCTAGACCACTCTCCTCTGTTTCTCTTTCCCTCTCTTCAGATTTCGCCATGAACATACTTAACAGATTCGGCTTGGGAACCAGCAGACAAACCAACATGGATCCTTCTCCGATCGCACAGGGTCCTGATGACGACGCTCCGGCGCCGGGAAACTTATTTGCTCAATTCGGCGCCGGTTGCTTCTGGAGCGTCGAATTAGCGTACCAGAGGGTTCCGGGAGTGACTCAGACCGAAGTCGGTTACTCTCAAGGGATCACGCACAATCCGTCTTACGAGGATGTCTGCTCGAGCACCTCGAATCACGCCGAGGTTGTTCGTGTTCAGTATGATCCCAAAGTGTGTAGCTTTGAGTGTCTTCTTGATTTGTTCTGGTCTAGGCATGACCCTACCACCTTGAATCGCCAGGTACCAATTTTGCTCTTTCCATGTCTGATTGATTTTTGCGGGTCTAAAGTTGCAATTTTGGAGACTTCACGGAGATTTCTAGGGTTTCTTTTTGTGTGTGTGGTGCTGCTGCTGTGAAATTGAGATGGGTTTCTCTAGGGCTTGCTTGATTTTGCAAAATTCAGTGACTTTTGTTTCTAATTACATCAAACACTCTGTTTTATAGAGACCGCTTAACCAGTTGGAACATATATTACTTAATTTTTCATACTCTTACTCTGTTTTGGCACCTTCGTTGGTCTGTCTTGATGATTTTCTATCCTTTTAACTGATCAGGGTAATGATGTGGGAACGCAATACCGATCAGGGATATATTTCTACAGCCCGGAGCAAGAGAAACTAGCACGTGAATCACTGGAGCGTCACCAGAAACAAGTGGACAGGAAGATTGTGACAGAGATCTTACCGGCTAAGAAGTTCTACAGAGCTGAGGAACATCACCAGCAATACTTGTCTAAAGGAGGGCGGTTCGGTCTCAAGCAATCCACTGCAAAAGGCTGCAACGACCCGATCCGCTGCTACGGTTAAAGCCTTGCTCTTTATACCCCAAAAGCAGAGTATATTTTCACCTAATCTAAAGACTATAGATGTTGTGTGCAGAAAAATAAAGAAGCTGGGGTCTACTTATGTAACTTGTCTTGTTCATATAACTTCTGAGTGTATATAGTATTGTTTGGATGATTTTGGTTTTGTAGTGAATAATATATTCGAATTTAGTAATGAAGTGCTTGTAGTGAATAATCTAATTCGAATTTAGTAATGTTTTATAAGTAAAAATGAATATCTTTTGGTTGTGGCATAGTTTTTGTTTATTTGATCTCAGCATTAGATTCAAGATAAATCCCTAGGGCCGGTGATAATAACATTTTCTTGTCTAAGATTCTCTTATCTTAAACATTGCGTTTAGGGTGGATAAAGTTTTTAAACGATCAGCGAAAGCCAACTCCTGGACGAAAAGTATATTAGATACTCCAAAAATTAGGGATTGTATATGTTTATTTTTCCTTTTAGATTTAATGTGGTCTATCAACTAATATGCATAAAATAATTATAAATAAACTAAGCACCGTTCATACAATTGCTATAGAAGACTAAAATAAGTGAGGGAAGTCAAGCAAGTGAAAAAGACAGAAGCGGTAGTGATCTTGTGATAACCAAAATCTTTAAAATCTGCTTGATAACAAAATAAAAGAAAAGTTAGAATGTTGGATACGTGTTGTTCATTATCTTTCTAACGTGAATAGCACGAATTTACTTCAGCCTCCCAACTTTCTTACGTGGCTTTCCCTGAATCGCCCATAATTCATTTTCATTTCAATTAGATGCTATAAGTTATGATTGAAAGTTCATCGTTTTCGTCCCATTCGTCGAACATAAAGATTATTCTATTAGGACACGATACGATAAGATTATCATATTTTATTTTGTTCCAGACTAAACTTGAGGAGGATTCACGAACGTCAACGAAAATAAGTTTCGTGGGAAAAAATGTTTCATAAATTATCTAGCACAACACTTGTCTGAGGAATTACTTCTTTTAGTTGACGTTTGTGAATCTTAACTCTACAAGTTAAAGTTAAATTGTGCTAGTTTCTAACCTCTTAATTCTTGTATTAACCCGTAAGAGTTCACTGAAATGATTATACTATTAAAGTCTAAAGAAAATGATAACCCGATGAAGAAATCAGGGGCATTAGTTTGGTGGCTTAACCAATATAACTCCCAAGGAAAACCAAATCTTAAGATATTATTATTAGTTTATGTTCTTTCCCAAACACAATCACTAATAATCATATCCTCCTTATGCCAAAACTTGAGGTTATGAGTTTTCTTTTTTCCATCTAAGACAAGTTTAGCTACGAGCAAATTGTTTTTCATAAAATAGCTTGCAATCATTTTTGTATGAATATAAAAATTATACATTTGTACCTCACTTTATTCCTTTAACTTGAGTAGGACTTCAGCAAGACATCTTGATTCCTCATTTTTGTATGCTATGTGTATGTAAAACAATACATATATTCGAGCTATAAGACATCTTGCACAAGTTAATGCATATAAGTAAACAGTATAAACTAATCCTTGGTAATTTGATGGTTGGAAACTTTTCTACGTATTGAAAGACCAAGTATTGAGCCCAACTTCATTGTGGTTTCTAATGTATGAGTATAGCTCGAATACTTTAAGTTTGAAAGTATTTTTTCATGTTTAATTTCTCAGTTTTCTTTAGTTTCCCTTGTTTTAGAAGCTAAGTTAGTTAATCGTACTTAATATAGCCACCAGAAGACTGTTAAACTAATAATCATTCTCCTGGCCCATGGTTTAACCATGAGATTATCATAATCACTACAATGTAAATCCAAACTAATTTTTTTATTAGCTTTAAATCTATACTAAACTATCTGAATTCGTAAATTCTATAGTCCAAAAATAATTGCATAAATAAAATTTTCAATTTTTTTAAATGTATATGTATAAACCTAACTAGCTGGATTAACAGAGAGAGAAAACAAACAATGTATATTAGTCACGACCTTATTTTTAATTATCTTCTATATAAACACTCAAAACTACAAGCAAAAGACAGAAGTCACAAAACAGGTAATGTAATAAACTCATCAAATAGAGCTCTGTTTTTCTTTTCTGCCATTCTGTTTTTCTTTTCTTCCATCCATCGAATGGCTGACCAGATTCAGATCCACACGATGAATCAAGATCAAGAAGAACCAATGGCAGGGATCATGCCAAGTGTCATAACGGCAATGTCGTATCTCTTACAGAGAGTGTCAGAGACCAACGACCATCTGAGCCAGAAACAGAGACTCTCTGGCTTCCACGGATTAACCAAACCTTCCATCTCAATCAGAAGCTATCTCGAGAGGATCTTCAAGTACGCGAATTGTAGCTGTTCTTGTTACATAGTCGCGTATATATACTTGGATCGGTTCGTGAAGAAGCAGCCATTTTTGCCCATTAATTCCTTTAATGTTCATAGGCTTATAATCACAAGTGTCTTGGTCTCTGCTAAATTCATGGACGACTTGTAAGTAATTTACTCTGACTTCTGATGCTAATCTTTTGAAATAAACTAATTAATTATTTAAATGTATAAATAATTATAGGTGTTACACCAATGGATACTATGCAGAAGTTGGGGGAATAAGCAGAGAAGAGATGAACATGCTTGAGCTTGACTTCTTGTTCGGAATCGGGTTTCAGTTAAACGTCACCGTTTCTACTTTCAATAACTATTGCTCTTTTCTACAGAGAGAGATGGTTATGTTGATGAAGATGAAGTCTTTGTTTGTAGAACCTTCTCTCTCATTCAGAAGCTCTTTCAATACGAAAATGATGATGAATCCACTTGAGGATGACTCTTTATCCACTCATCACAAGAAGAAGCAACTCGCTGCAGGTTGACTATATATATGGATGGATCGATCAGGGTCCATAACCATATTATCACGTTGTGTGATGTAAACCATCTTTTATTTCCCGAGGGTTTTGATTTGTGATCTTAACTTAGAATTTTTTAATTGGATATGAGGCTTGGTTTCTTCAAACATGATGATGAATTGTATTTTTCTTCAGAAAAACAAATTATTAGTTTGGTTCCTTTCCTACTTGTTATAGCTTAAAAAAAACAAATTATCGTCTCTGTTTTTCTTTTATGTAAATGTTACGATGGTCTCTATTTTCTTCAGTGTGAAGTTAATTATAACAAACGATTCCACAAAAATAACCTAAAATCTATCATTTTCGTTCGTAAACTAAAAGCTTTACGACTGTAGTCTGAGTTTGTAGCGGACCGTATATTTTCTTGAATTCAGAGCCAGACCATAATTTTAACAAACGAATAAAACATATTGTTGAAACTTGAAACCGACATGATTTTCTAACCAGTCGAACTAAATGTAAATCTAAAATATTTGTTCTTTCTTTAGATTATCTAAACACGCGTTTAGAGACATATAAAAAACACTATAATTAAGAGATCACATATTTAAAGACACATGCAAATACATTATAAGATATGTCGAGCACAGAGTCCATATATAAAAGCATACAAGACAAAGGAAGTTACATTTAAAAGGGTACCAAACCTATTAACCTTAATAATACAAACACTTATACCCCTCCTAAAACCTTTTAAGTTGGGAGAGATTACCAGAAACATCATCACGGATGAGACTTACTACCGTGGCTCAAAGCGGTGACTTCACCATTGGAACCACCCCCACCACCACCTCCGGACCGGCCATTTCCGCTTCCATAGCCATACCCACCACCACGTGCTCCACCACCTCCAGAACCATATCCATATCCGCTACCTGACCCGGACCCCGATCCATACCCGTATCCGGATCCTCTTCCCCATCCTGTCGGCGACCTACCCGAACCCGCCCCATACCCCCAACCGGATCCTGGAGCAGAGCCCCAACCCCAGTTGTACTCCCAATTGGGCCCACGACCGGACCCACTGTCGCCTTGGTAGTTTTGGCCTGGTGGCACGTTACCCCTCGACCATGCAAATGGACGAGAAACAGAAGTCTTCGCTGTGATTAAAAAGAACAAAACCAACAAGAGCTCTCTTATCATTTTCTAGTTCTTTTCTTAAGGTTTGTCTATGTAGATTCTGAATCTCGTTTTGTTATGTAGTTTTGAGAGCTTCTCCCACCTCTTTATATAGGCAACAACATGAAAGCATTATTGAAATGCAACGGTCTGTGGTAAATTGGTAAGTGGGTTTCATAGTGTGAGATGGGCCAGCTCCACCCTTTTCTGAAATAGAAGGAAAAAAACTTCTTTTTCTTTTTTTTTTAACATTGCATTTGCATTTTATACACATGTTGTGAGCTTTAAACTCTGTTTTATATATATTTTTTTACTTAAAGACGTAGTTTGCAAGTTCTCTTCACTGTTAATAACTAAGCACCACCGCCCTAATAAATATAATATGAAAATCAATCATGGAGTGACTAGCTATGGACTGATCTTTCTTACCTTTGTTTGTTTCTTTTAAAAACCAATTATCATACGATCTAGTGCACAAGTAAACAATTACTGCGATTATTCATTACTGTTATAACATTATTGCTAAACGATCTTTACAAAAAAAAAATGCTAAACTATCTATTCATCTGGCAATGATATAAAATGTTCTGTTTTGTTGTTTAAAAACTCTATAGATAAGATTACTCTTTTTTATTTGTTAAACATAAGATTACTTCCTTAAGTTCCTTTGTAGCTCGATTACTATCATATTACCCAGTGTTAAAAAAACATAAGATTACTCATTATTAATCAAAGAGATTTTCTTTCTTTTCTCTACTATAGACAGTATTACAATACTAAAAAGGAAGGTGAAAAGAAAGAGTTGATTATATATTTGATATTACAGAGAGCTACTTGAGTTTCTTTAAAGTAGACAATATTATCTTCAAGAATCCGTTTAAGATGCGTCTCAACGTCAATCCCACTTAGAAATTTTCCTAATTATGATTTATGATCTTGAATGTTCAGCAGATCATCATTACTACTACAGGAGAAATACAACCAGAAAAACACGCATATACACATCAACACCATTGACAATTGTAGAAAAGCCACTAATTCATCTTTATTAATAGCACGACCTAATTTCAGAATTAGTTGAACAAATGATGAGCGACTGAGATATATCGTGTTCGTTATAAACGATCCATTCAAGCATTTGCTATATCAAATTCAAATGGTCTTTCCTACCAAAAAAAAATATTTGACTTTTCTAAGACATTTTAGTTTACTCAAACACTGAATCGAGAAACTAGTCAAGATGATGGATGATTTATTATTATTTTTTATTTTTTATTTTATTTTTTAGTTGCGATTTAATACATATGTACGAGATCATCATATGGCCCTGCCATTTATTTTATAAATAAAGCTTATATATCAGTTGTCGACAAAAACATATATAAACGGAAATTTTAATTCTCTATGTGTGTTGTTACTTGTTATATGCTTATTTTGCAATAAGTGTACTTGCCCCATAGATTGTGTCCATTCCACAAGTTTTACACAAATTTTGTTCTCCTGCAAATATTTAGATCTATAGTGCATACTCGAAGTTTTTGGCTTTAACAAATATCTAAGGTCTCATTTTGGCAATGATGGCAACTTTTAACATATTTCAACGGTGAAGCGGTCCACACGCACAACTTCCTACGGTGGAGCAACTACCATATGTTGTGTCTCTTTTAGGATATGATCGAATATTGATATTCATAAAATACTCCTTATACATAACATACATATACATCTAAAAACTACATCCCAGAATATATCTGAAAGCTCTCAACCCGCATTCATCGACGTTTTAAAAATTATAAAACAAGAATGAAAACTATAATTTTGTTTGTATAGATCATGTTTTGACTATAAACATATATTATAATGTTAATATAATCACCATCATCGTTTTCACTACTCGAATTCAAACCTATATAAGAAATATCACTTAGTGTGTCGAACAACGTTCCTCTAAATTGTTTCAAAATATCTAGAGAAATGGACTACGTATATGTGATGTGAATGGATGTATACTTGTATAGTGGAGTTAAACAGGTTGGCACACCCGGACCAATACAGAGCATAGTTCAACCCATGTTATTTTCTTACAAAATATGTCTCCTGAATATAGAAGCTATGTATGTTGTATATATAGGTGCCTAATTTTCCACATTGTATATATATTACATCATCTTGTCAATGCTATATACATAATCTATATCGAATATATATAAGACTATAACTATAAGTATGTGGTATCTGCGTCTCGGACGACGGATTTACATGAAGCTACATTCACAATTTTATAACAAATTAAGATTGGGAGAGAAATACTTCTTTTTCTTCTTCTTCAAACTCATCCAATACATAATGACATATCATTTATCAAAATAATCGTATAATCAGTTTTGTTTGGCAAAAAGAGATAATTAGGACAATACGTATGTCAAAGGAAAGTTTTAAAATTTTAATTATTATTTAATTTGTTCGAATTTATACATGAACAACATAAAAATATAAAGTTTTTGGTCCAGAGGTTGTACTAGTGTCTCAGTGTAACAAATTAGCAACATTCTGTGACTCTTAAGTTGTGCCACGTGCTGGACCCTCACTAGAGCCTACTATTTCTAACCCACTTACAAAGCATTATATATGTATGTATATGTTAAGAAGAAGAACTGTATATTCCAATTAACAAAGTACAATCACGATCAAAGTCAATATCTCTGACATTTAATCGATTTCTTTCTTGATTTGGAGAACAAGCTCTCTCAAATCAGCTCACGAAGAAGAAAATGTAACTAACTTTATCTCTCAAGTTTTCTGGATGCCAGAAAGTAAAATGCAACTGATAGTATTTAAACGAAATAAGCTGCGAAGCCTTAATTTCCTTCCACGTCATTCTCTGCTTCCAGCTCAGCTTCCTCTTCTTGCGTACGTTTCTTCCTCCTCACGTACCTATTGAGCGTCCTAACAATACCCCCCTCGCCAATAAGAAGCTTGTCCTCAAGTTCTGAGAATTATTGTATCAAGTCAGATGCTCGTACCCAAGTGTGTTCATGAGCCGGAAGGCCTTTCCACTGCACCAGACCCTCCAAACGACATGTGGCATCATAGCGAGTCTCCAGAATCTCCTCTGGCTCAATGACTAAAGCTGGGTTGGATGCGAACGAGTCAGGCAGTGGAGATACTTGATGGTTCGATCCTAGCACCGATTTGAGTTGAGAGACATGGAACACCGGGTGAATCTTTGAAGACTCAGGTAACCCGCAAACGATAAGCTACAACACCAATCTTCTCCAACACTTCAAAGGGGCCATAATATCGAGCTGCCAGCTTCTGATAAAGTCTCTTGGTAACAGATTGTTGTCTGTAAGGTCGTAGTTTCAAAAAGACTTTATCACCAACCACAAACTCCAACTCTCTTCTGTGTTTATCAGCATTGTCCTTCATACGTGCCTGTGCAATCACCAAATGAGCTTTAATCTCAGCCAAAACTGCATCTCTTTCTTTCAACGACGTCTCTAGTTCAAAATTAGCTGTTGAGCCTTCCTCAAAACGCAACAGAACTGGAGCTTCTCGACCATAAACCACTGCAAAAGGTGTGCGGCCAATTGCCGTATGGTAGCTCGTGTTATACCAAAGCTCAGCCCAATTTAGGTACTTTGCCCAAGTTTTTGGCTGCGACGACGCAAAACACCTCAAGTAGGTTTCAAGACAACGATTCAATACTTCCGTTTGTCCATCAGATTGGGGATGAAACGCAGTGCTGTATTTCAAGCGAGTTCCAACTTGCTTGAATAACTCCTTCCAAAACGAACTCAAGAAAATGCGATCCCGATCTGAAACAATCGATGCCGGAAACCCATGAAGTCTCACTACTTCCTGAGTGAACTTGTTTGCGACATCTGTGGCAGTGAATGGGTGTTTGAGCCGCAAGAAGTGAGAAAATTTACTCAATCTATCAACAACCACAAGTATAACGTTGACTCCTTGAGAAACAGGTAATCCTTCAATAAAATCCATCGAGAAATCTTCCCATATCTGAGAAGGTATTGGCAATGGCTGAAGCAACCCTGCTGGAGATAAGGTTGAGTATTTATGTCTCTGGCAAGTATCGCATTCCGCCACAAATTGCTGTATATCTTTCGTCATCTTCCTCCAGTAAAATACACTCTGAATCCTCTTCAACGTCTTCAGGACTCCAGAATGACCCCCAACTAACCCAGTATGATACTCGTGTAAGATAAGAGGAAGATGCTTCGATGAACGAGGAATGACTAACCTTCTTTTAAACCTCAACTTCCCATCGACCACTGTATACTCCTTATTTTCCTCTGTTCCATCCATCACTCTCTTCAATTGCTCTTGAATCTGTGCATCTGCGTCAATCTCTTTATAGATGTCTTGCAGTTGGAGATTTGTAGGAACGGTTAGAGAAAAAAGCTGATTAAACGTTGGAGCTGATTCCTCATGGACAATTCGAGATAAGCCATCAGCCGCTTTATTCTCAACACCAGGTTTGAAGACTATGTCAAAATCATAACCCAATAACTTGGTTAACCATTTCTGATATTCCATTGATACTTCACGCTGCTCAAGCAAGAATTTCAAACTCTTCTGATCTGTGTGCACCACAAATTTCCTCCCCAACAAATAATGTCTCCATTTCTGAATAGCCATCACTACTGCCATCAACTCTCGTTCATAGATCGGTTTCATCTGCTCTCTATCTGACAAACCCGAGCTGAAGTAAGCTATTGGTCTCTGGTTCTGCATCAGTAAAGCTCCCACACCGTAACCTGAGGCATCATCTTCCACAATGAAAACCTCATCAAAGTTTGGTAATGCGAGAACAGGAGCTGTCATCATTGCCTTCTTTAATTCCTCAAACGCCAATTCTGCTCTCTTGCACCACTCAAAACCATCTTTCTTCAATAACTCAGTCAACGGTCGTGCAATTGCCCCATACCCTTTCAAAAAATTCCTGTAGTACCCAGTCAGACCCAAAAACCCTCTCAACTCTTTAACTGATTTAGGCACTGGCCATTTCTGCATTGCCTCAGTTTTAGACGGGTCTGTTGCCACTCCTTCCTCTGAGATGATGTGTCCCAGATAATCCACCTGAACTTGTCCGAAGAGACACTTCTTACGATTCGCAAATAGCTGATGACTCTCGAAAATTGTCAAAACCGTTGACAAATGCTCGACGTGAGCCTCCAAGCTTGAACTCAAAATAAGTATGTCATCAAAGAACACCAAGACAAAGTCACCTAAAAACGGTCGAAACAACTCGTTCATCAAAGCCTGGAACGTAGCTGGTGCGTTTGTCAATCCAAAAGGCATGACTAAGAACTCGTAATGCCCGTTTGATGTTCTGAATGCAGTCTTCTCAACATCCTTCTCTTGCATTCGTATTTGATGATAGCCGGCTCTTAAATCCAATTTTGAAAATATCTTTGCTCCGTGTAACTCATCCAAGAGCTGGTCGATAACCGGAATGGGAAATTTATCTGCTACTGTCACTTTATTCAGTGCTCGATAATCGATGCAGAATCTCCAGCTCCCATCCTTCTTCTTTACTAGTAACACAGGACTAGAAAATGGACTTTTACTAGGTCTGATAGTCCCAGCTTCCAACATCTGTGAGACCAGTTTTTCCATTTCTTCCTTGTACGCGTGTGGGTAGCGATATGGTCTCACACTGACTGGTCCTGTTCCTGGCAAGAGATTTATCGTATGCTCGTTGCCTCTGACCAGAGGAAGTTCTGTAGGTTCAGCAAAAATATGTTGAAACTTAGTCAAAACATCCTCGACTACTTCTGGTACTTCCGTAATAACCTCCGTTTGGTTCCATTCACCCAAATCCATATCAAAGCTCGCGAGCTCCAAGCAGTTAAGGGCCTGGTTATCTCGAAATGATCGCCCACGTTTTTGAAGACCTGGATCACCATAAAGAGTTATCTTTGATCCCTTATACATAAAAGACATTTCATGCGTTTCCCAATCTGTCTCACACTTCCCTAGTGTTCTCAACCAAACGACACCCAATATCACATCTGCATTTCCCAATTCTAACACCACGAAGTCCATTTGAAACTCATGTGTTTGCAATGTCACTGCCACATCTCTGCATACTCCTGAACCATTGACCGTGATTCCCGTTCCCAACAACACCTCTAATCCTCTGTTTCTGGTTGGAGATAGTTGTGTCTTGTTTAACACCGAAGGATCCATGAAATTGTGAGTCGCTCCGCTGTCAATCATGACCACCACTTTTGTGTTGTTAATCTCACCCCAAAGCTTCGTAACAACTGGAGAATCCAACCCCAAATACGAGTAAAGTGATAGCTCCATCAATACCGGATCCACATTATCGATTTCCTCTAGTCCCACACTCCAATCTTCCTCCAAGATTTCAACCTCTTCGTCATTGATGACTGTGAAAACTTGCAGGAGCATATTCTGGCATTCATGCGTCTTTGACCATTTCTCCGGGCACTTGTAACACAATCCCAGATGCCGTTTTTCTGCAATCTCAGCCGGTGTCAGCTTTATCATTCCACTGTAGTTCTTGCCAACACCATTTCTCCAAGGTGGTTTTCCATTCGAGGGGTTGCTTGTTTTCTCCACACTGTCACTGCTTGTATTTCTACCAGGTCGTTGTGCGTTGTAAAACGTTGAACCCCGTAAAGGCAGTGATGATGAAGCTCTTCGAAATGGATTAACAGCTTCAGCCATCGACTTACAGAACGCACTACCCTCCATTGCGATGACTGCATTGAAACAATTGGTCAATCCCCTTGGATTCTGCATCTTAATAACTTCCTTCATCTCAGGTTTCAAACCAATATAGAACATATGCTCCAAGTTCTCTTCATCAATGCCGGTAACAATTGTAGTCAGCTCTTCGAATTCGTTCACATAATCTTCAATGGAACCTCTCTGCTTCAAACTGAACAGCCTCTTCCCGGGATTCTCTTCAATTTTCTGACTGAATCTTGCAATCATTCGCTTCTTAAACTGTGCCCAATCTCGAAAAGGATTTCGCAACATCTCGTGGTTAAACCAATTCAACGCTGGACCTTTCAATGTGATCGATAATAGATCCAGTCTCTCTTCATCCGAATATCTTCCCAACCTGAAAAATCTCTCAGCCAACGAAATCCAGCTATATGGACTAGATCCATCCAAAGCAGGTAGTTCAATTTTCTTCAACACAACATTTCGATTTTCTAGCAAGCTATTGATTCCCCGATAACCTAACGGTCGATTATCTCCAGGTTCCGGTTGGTTAGGATTTCGTACCTCACGCACAGGTGGAGATTGTGACGTGAAATTCGCTGGATTCTGCTGACTCGTGGACGGATTCCATTGATTCGCCGTCGGATTGTTGATCGTCGCTTCCATACGCGCCAATGTTTCCGTCAGTCTCGATAGGTTTGCGTTGATCTCCGAGAAGTTCTGATTCGTATGATCGTTCGTTTTCTCCTGTCGTTCCCATCGTTCCGCCATAGATTCCATAGATCTGTGAAGTTCCTCCGCTAGATCGTCGATTTTCCCCATTTCTTCGTCGTCGCGTCTCCGGAAAAGTCACCGCACCAATTTGTTAAGAAGAAGAACTGTATATTCCAATTAACAAAGTACAATCACGATCAAAGCCAGTATCTCTCTCACATTTAATCGATTTCTCTCTTGATTTGGAGAACAAGCTCTCTCAAATCAGCTCACGAAGAAGAAAGTGTAACTAACTTTATCTCTCAAGTTTTCTGGATGCCAGAAAGTAAAATGCAACAAATAGTATTTAAACGAAATGAGCTGCGAAGCCTTAATTTCCTTCCACGTCATTCTCTGCTTCCAGCTCAGCTTCCTCTTCTTGCGTACGTTTCTTCCTCCTCACGTACCTATTGAGCGTCCTAACAATACCCCCCTCGCCAATAAGAAGCTTGTCCTCAAGTTCTGGGAATTGTTGTATCAAGTCAGATGCTCGCACCCAAGTGTGTTCATGAGCCGGAAGGCCTTTCCACTGCACCAGACCCTCCAAACGACCTATGGCATCATAGCGAGTCTCCAGAATCTCCTCTGGCTCAATGACTAAAGCTGGGTTGGATGCGAACGAGTCAGGCAGTGGAGATACTTGATGGTTCGATCCTAGCACCGGTTTGAGTTGAGAGACATGGAACACCGGGTGAATCTTTGAAGACTCAGGTAACCGCAAACGATAAGCTACAGCACCAATCTTCTCCAACACTTCAAAGAGGCCATAATATCGAGCTGCCAGCTTCTGATAAAGTCTCTTGGTAACCGATTGTTGTCTGTAAGGTCGTAGTTTCAAAAAGACTTTATCACCAACCACAAACTCCAACTCTCTTCTGTGTTTATCAGCATTGTCCTTCATACGTGCCTGTGCAATCACCAAATGAGCTTTAATCTCAGCCAAAACTGCATCTCTTTCTTTCAACGACGTCTCTAGTTCAAAATTAGCTGTTGAGCCTTCCTTAAAACGCAACAGAACTGGAGCTTCTCGACCATAAACCACTTCAAAAGGTGTGCGGCCAATTGCCGTATGGTAGCTCGTGTTATACCAAAGCTCAGCCCAATTTAGGTACTTTGCCCAAGTTTTTGGCTGCGACGACGCAAAACACCTCAAGTAGGTTTCGAGACAACGATTCAATACTTCCGTTTGTCCATCAGATTGGGGATGAAACGCAGTGCTGTATTTCAAGCGAGTTCCAGCTTACTTGAATAACTCCTTCCAAAACGAACTCAAGAAAATGCGATCCCGATCTGAAACGATGCCGGAAACCCATGAAGTCTCACTACTTCCTGAGTGAACATGTTTGCGACATCTGTGGCAGTGAATGGGTGTTTGAGCCGCAAGAAGTGGGCAAATTTACTCAATCTATCAACAACCACAAGTATAACCTTGACTCCTAGAGAAGTTAACGTTAATCGTCTTATCTTGAAAAGTTAACGAGTTTGGTATTTTAACATAGTAACATGAAGCAGAAGAGCCTAAAAAAAAGAAGCCCAAATCACAAGCACGAGCTGAATGAGGTAATGCGTCGTCAACGTGAGGAATGTATAAAGAGAGAAAGAGAGTAATTAAAACTCGTTGCCGCATGCATGAACTCATAAAGTTCGGATGAAAAATCTGACCACTCGCCAAAGAACTCCGTGATGCTGATTAGGTCTGCACAAACAAAAGCGCAGAGCATGTCGACATATGTTGGAAGACTCACTCCATCATCCATATCAGGTTTCATTTTGGAATAGAGGGAGTGATAACTGATAAGCCTTGTTTCATTATTCCGAAGCCTAAAAATATTTGATTTTCTATGCATCTAGGGGCCGATTTAGAACTTTGTTTAGTGTGAGACACATAGTGTAAAAATTAGTTAGATTAAGGGCACTTAAATAAATAATATACTCATTACTTAAGGAAAAATCAAAATTAGTGTGTGGCACATAGACTCTGTTTTCCGTTTAATTAGTGTTTCATTAGACTCTTTTCTCTTGTGCGACATTGGATCGAAATATTAAAGTAGGCCTTCTTACACAGAAACAAATGTCTACAAAACCTACCCATCATTTATTATAACTCGACCAAGCCCACTTGTAATTTTACTCCTCACCTAAGAGGCTATTCAAAAAGCCTCATGAACCTATCGAATCTATCTACTTCCAAACGATCTTTTAGATTGAAGTCAAAACTGACTAAGAGTAGTATCTTCATGTCGAGACATGTTGCTGACAAAAAATAGTAATCAAAACTCACTATATTTCTTTGGTAGAACAGTTTGTAAACTATAAATGCAAATATGAAAAGCAAATATTTTTCTTTTCCGTTACGTTTACAGTTTTGCAAATGACACGGATTTTACAAATTTAGTAGTGTATTAGGTGAAATGAATAAAATATTTTAATATAAATACAGCTAGAAAAAAATAAATCAGTCCAGTAGTTACATTAAAAACAAACAAACTGACAACAAAATGCAAGTAGCAAAACAATATTCATGAATTATCCATTACAACAAGTCAGAAGAAAAATATTTCTGGCACCACAAGTTTTCTGATTTTTTTTTTTTTTTTAAATAATAATATTTAAAATAAGACAAGCGCAGAAATAAATAAATATAACAACCAGTACGAACTCGCCACGTACAAACTTTTGTCAAAGAGTTCACAGTAGACTAGAGTGGTCTCTCTCTCTCTCTCTCTCGGTCTCGATTTCTGATTTCTCACTGTACGACCAGATTAACCTTAATAGTACTACACACATAAAAGATTTATTGATCCTCGCTGCTGCTGAAGATTTCGAAAGGATGTCATGTTTGGGTAGGATCTTGTCGGTTTCCTACCCGCCGGATCCGTACGACTCGCGTCTTTCAGGGTATAAACTGTCTTTACTAGGGCGAAATCGGAGATTGAGACTGCGATTCACGGCGTTGGACCCTGAATCTTCCTCCGCAGCTTCCTCTCTCGACTCAGACTCTGCCGATAAATTCGCTGCCGGGTAATCGTTTCATCTCCGCCACATCTTCTTAGTATGGACGTTTTTGCTATAACTACAGATTTTCGGATTTGATCGTTTTGTAATTTTCGAAAATATCGCCGTTATTGTTTCCTGTTTCCAAGAAATTGCGAGTTAATCATCTTGAGTTTGCAAGTTTCTACATTTGATTATAAGTATTTGACTTTTCATCTTTGAAAAATCATGGTTTTGCTGTGTTGGACTCCAAATGAGAATCACTGGACTCTGGTGCAGGTTTTGTATCATAGAAGGGCCTGAAACAGTACAGGATTTTGCCAAAATGCAATTACAAGAGATTCAAGATAACATTCGAAGCCGACGAAACAAGATCTTCTTGCACATGGAAGAGGTTTAGTTTCTAAAAGTGGAAACCTTTTTGATTAGTTTTCTTGAAAGTGGCTTCTCCTTGTTAAACTGTTTTCATGGATTATATAGGTACGGAGGCTGAGAATACAACAACGGATTAAGAACACAGAACTTGGCATCATCAACGAAGAGCAAGAACACGATTTACCTAATTTCCCTTCCTTTATCCCGTTCTTACCTCCATTGGTGAGAAAAAAAAAAAAGTTCTTGCTAGAGGTTTCTTTTTGGTTAGATTGATCATTGATCATAAACATATGTGATTTCGCAGACTGCTGCCAATTTGAAAGTCTATTACGCAACTTGTTTCTCACTCATCGCGGGGATTATCCTATTCGGTGGCCTACTAGCTCCTACAGTAACTTCTTTGCTACACTTTTGTTTTTCAAGATTGGTACATAGCTTACACTGTTCTCTTTTGTAACTTGTTTTCATTTGTAAACCTCGGCAGTTAGAGCTGAAGCTAGGTATAGGAGGCACATCATATGCAGATTTCATTCAAAGCCTTCATCTACCTATGCAATTGAGGTTTGTTTGTTTCTTTAACTTGTCTCTTTCAACTGTGATTTTTCACTTCTCTGATGCTTGATCTTTGTGTTGACACCTGAATGACAGTCAAGTGGACCCGATAGTAGCGTCCTTCTCTGGAGGAGCTGTTGGTGTGATCTCGGCGTTGATGGTAGTTGAAGTCAACAACGTAAAGCAGCAAGAACACAAGAGATGCAAATACTGTCTAGGAACTGGTATTTGTGATTCCTCTGCTTTCTCTTGCTTTCAACAAGAATGAAAGATTTTGAAATCTTGCTTCAACGTCTCTCTTGCACAACACAGGGTATCTAGCTTGTGCTCGTTGCTCTAGCACAGGTGCTCTTGTTTTAACCGAACCGGTCTCAGCTGTTTCTCTATCAGCACCCAAAACTGAAAGATGTTCAAACTGTTCAGGTGCCGGAAAGGTAAAAAAAACACAAGATCTGAAACCTTTTAATCCCCAAAGCCTAAGATTTCTGAGATGGTACTGTTTGATGTTCAGGTGATGTGCCCGACATGTCTGTGCACAGGAATGGCTATGGCAAGCGAGCACGATCCTCGGATCGATCCCTTTGATTGAACTGCAACACCTTCTTCCACTTTCCCCAAAGTCTATTTCTGTCACTGTAACTAAAAAAAATTGGTATGTACTGATGAATAATCATTAGAACTGCCACCCTTTGATCTGTATATATATACACACACAAGTGAAGTTATTGTACAATGTTAGATTTGTCTTCTCAAAACATCATAAACACTGGCACACTGCATGAGATCATAAACCAACAACTCGAAAACTGAACATGTAGTGTTAACAGTTTTCTCCCCTTCATGTTACATTTTGTTTGTTTGTTTGTTTCTGAGCTACAAATATTTCCTCTTCCGGCCGATTAGAAAAAAGAAGGATGGAGAACAGGTGTGTGTGTGTGTATGTGAGAGTATCTTCTGTCACTATGGGAAAATTTGGTATCTAAATAGCAACATCAAAGCATAACGAAACAGAGCTTTTGTTGATATATAAAAAGTTTCTTTTATAATTAGACAAGCCTCAACGTACAATATCAGAAAAAAAAAGAGAGGGTGCAACTGTGTATATATATACATACATAAACGCTAACGGAGTGGTTGATTTAAATTTGGTAAGTTAGTTTACAAAGAAGGAGGAGGGAGGAGCCAGGTGGATCCCTGGATGTAGCCAAGGGAGATGAAATAGTTAGCTTCGATGCTGTCAATGTCTTGTGTGTACTTAAATCTCTTCTCCTTTTTCGATCCTGCTCCTGAGCACTTGTACTCTCCATAGAACACCGTCCTGCTCATCAGTCCATGCAGTTTACATAAATATCTATGTCTAGTAACAAATATATAAAAGGCTTGGAGGATAGGATTGCATACTTGTCACGCTCGGATTGGGGATTTTCTTGCCATCCGGAAGGATTCACAACACTTGACATGTCGGTGTATGCGTAAACGACCTTGGGGTGACTCATCCATGCTCGGCCCAAGTAGATCCCTGTTCCAGTCCCTGTTACCTTGCAGTGCACGAATGAGTATTCACTTTTCTCTCCCGCGCTTTTTCCGGCGTGAGCTGTGATCACTCTGAGTCCATCTCCCACTACGTTTAGTTGTGTACGCTTTTCATCATTAATTAACATTACGAGTACCCGTTAGAACTAATTAACTGAGGTATATTATATATAGGAAGAAAGATTAGGTTAGCTAGGTCTAGATACGTACGAGGTATAAAGAGCGTCCGCTTCCAAAGATAAAATCATACGTCCCTTCGATGTAACAGTCTTTGAAGAAATGGTTTCCGGCGTCATCGCAAATCGTGTCTTGATAGCCGTAGAATTTAGAGTTGTAGAAAGCTGCTTTGTTGCCAGAGATTCTCATAGACAAAGCTTGTGCTCCTTTCATCTTCCCATCCGGCATTGGAGCAGAATTCTTATAAAAAAAGAAAAAAAAATCATAATTTAACTTCCTGCTGATCATATAGATTGTTTTTTTAACCTAACAAACTTAACTATACCTTAACGATGATGTTAACGGCCATGAAATAGTCGGACAAGACAATGAGAGTTGCGCTATCGACTGTCCCGTATTGGGCTGCGGTACCGTCGAATGTCATAACCGGCATTGCATTCCGATGACCGTACAACGTGATGAAGGGTTTGTTCCTATCGATCGTGACCTTCTCTTTGTATACACCAGGGCCTAAGTTGATGATCACACGCTTCGTGTTCTCTGCGGGTACACTTGCTATCGCCTCGGTTAATGTCTTGAAATGGCCTCTTCCATCTTGTCTTACCTGCACTCGTAGAAACCAAAATCATCTTCATGAATAAAACCCCATATCCAAATTTTAGATCATGCATATTTTATAAAATAAAAACACTAGCAACTGATTTGAAATATTGCTTATGCCTTGATGACACGTGGGGAAGCCTCTGCGGTCAGTAGATCTGGATCTAATGTGTCCTTTTTACTAGCCAACGAAGGGACGTTTGTGTTAAACCACTGCTCGATTCTGCGGCTGTTCTGAGGAATTGGTGCTGCATCGTTACCGAAAACCACAGGCGATGTAATCACAACGAGCAAGATTATTACTAATACATTAGTGTACCCCATTTTTACTTATGTTTTGTTTTCTACCTTTTTCTAAAATAAAGTTAAATATTGTTTGATTTTTTTTCTTCTTTTCTTGGGGTGGTATATATATATGTATACCAGCGCCGAAAGCGAAGAACACTCACCATTCAGTTTTTTGTTACTATATTGTTTTCGGTTTGCTGCTCTTTATTCATTTCATCCCTTCGTAAATTCTACATATATGCCTTTTTTAAGTTCTTCGTCTTAACTAATCTTGTTTCATAAGGTGTAAAGCCGTTATTATTTTTATTTTTTTATTTGCTAAAAGGCTAAGGTGGAAAGTTAAATATTAAACACGTTGTAAACAGATTAATTTCAGTTTCTGCACTAATTGCTATTGAAACAGATTTTACAGAATATATTGCTGGAAATGATGTGGTATACCGTATACCGTATACATATTCTCAATTTCAGAGTTCATTTTATTGGAACTGACAGCGTTAATCGGACTGCATACTTTTTATTCAAGGTTAATTTCTTTTTCATTAATTGTGTGAATATACATTGACAATTTTACAAATCGTATAGAACATTTTTACGTAAACCTCTCCCAGAACCGATACAAATAAATTTATGATATAGAAAAATATTTTGTTTTTCGTACGACTAATTAATTTGCATCTGCTTCAAACTCAGATGGCAGAAAGTTATAGAAGTCATGATCACAAATCTGCCAAACGAATAATAATGAGACATCTTAAGTAGATTAGATTGAAAACAATCTAAATCTATGCAAAGAAATGTGTACTACATTAGTAATATATACAGGTTGCATGACTATTAACAGGTTGGTTGGTAATAAGTTGACGTGTGTCTGAAGAAAAAGAATTTTGACGTAAAAAGAGAAAACCTAACTGGAAAAAAGGGTTTTAAGACAAGGAAATAAAAGCTTGAGCATTTCTAGCGACTTTGATGAAGACATCTTCGAGAGTGGTGTCGGCGAGTCCCCATGCAAAGACAGTGAAGTTGGATTTGGCCTTTTCTACAGCCCGAAACACCTCAGCAATGCTAACGTCCTGCTTTGGAAGCTCGAATTTCTGTGTACCAGCGAGATGATATATCTTCTTAGCGTTGGGAGAGACAGTTGAAACCAATCTCTCTACCTCTTCCTCATGTTTTGAAGATGTTGTCATCGTGAAAACATATGATCCACCGTACCTGCTCTTCAGCTCCTTGGAGTTTCCTATGCATTGCAAGCCTCCGTCTACAAATATCCCCAATCTATCGCATAGAAATTCTGCTTCTTCCATTGAGTGAGCTGAAAACGTATTTTTAGCGTTAAGATTTGATCGAATTAATTAGGAGTCACATTCCATAATCTCATAAAGCAATATTGTTTATGTATATATACTTGTGAGGATTATTGCTGTGTTTTTTTTTGCACGCTTAATCACATCCCATAAGTTCTTCCTCGAGGCTGGATCAAGTCCTGTGCTTGGCTCATCCAAATACACCACCTAATGAATGTAGAGAATGATCTAGTCAGACGACCTAGGGTTTGTTCCTGAGCCATTTCCTTGACAAGACCACACAATCAACAAGAATGTACATACCTTGGGGTTCCCGATAAGTGAAATAGCCACGCTAAGTCGCCTTTTCATACCACCACTGTAATTTCCAGCAGGTTTGTCGGCAACTCCTCCATCGAAAAGGCTGACGCCTTTTAAAGATTCTTCCACAGCCTTGATATGATCATATATCCATGAATTAATTAGCAAAAAAAAAATGTCTTGTGGAATCTTACACATACAAAAAAGAAAGCAAGGGGATAATTAAATACATGTGTTAGAGCAGAGCCCTTGATATTCTTAAGTCTCCCGTAAAAGAGAAGATGTTCCCTTCCTGTTAGCGTCTCCCAAAGCAAGCTGATAAACCAAAAGATTGTCCCTTTTTTTTTTTCTTTCTGCTTTGGTAATTAAAGAAAATATAATTCATGGTAAAGTATTGTTAAGATTGCACTTACTCGTGCTGCGGGCATACGCCCATGCTCGTGTATACTTTGTTCATCTCGTTACATATGTCCAAACCCTGAACCAAGGCTGTTCCAGATGAAGGTTTGAGGAGCCCCGTCATCTAGCGCAACAAAAAGGGACGAGGTTACAAACTTAAACGTTTATTTGCGAAACTGAGCATACCAATGAATTAAGGATGTTTTTGTGCGAAACTAACCATACTGATGAAGGAGGTTTTGCCGGCGCCGTTAGGTCCAAGCATGCCGAAACATTCTCCTGAAGGAACGTCGAGATACATGCCTCTTACTGCTAGTTTTGGTGGGTTACCATCTCTACCTGGATACACCTTCTTCAGGTTGTCACACACGATCGCATGTCCTGTGACCCCTTCTTTCCTCAATTGCTCAACTTTCTCCCTCTGATTATTTTCTCTTTCTGTTTTAATAATCAAAATAAAGGCAAAAAAAAAAAAAGAGATGGCTTCTTCCATACCTCGTAAGTGACATCTAGTTTATCCATATCCATATCTATGGAGACTTTTCTAGAATCCAGCCTCTGCATAGTACTAGGCCTCCTTGGTAGGGATGAAGAAGATTTATTGAAAAAAATGTCCAAGAAAAAGAAAGGTTGCTTCCCGGACGAGACAACCTGATCGAAGTATAAGGCTAGGATGATAGCCAAAAACCACTCTATTGACATGATGGTTAAGACTTCACCCATTCCACTATCGCCAAGATCTTGCCATTGCATCCCGTTTCCACGTGACGCATATTGCGAGAACTCATACAACACGCGGTATAGAGAAAAGCCAGGATACAACTCCAAGGCAACAATCCATTCTTCTGTAAAACGTAATTAAATTGTACATGCATGAGCATTTTTCCTTCTTTTATGAAAAAAAAAAAAAAGAAAAGAAGAAGGAAAGTAACGTTGTTGTTGATCAAGAGTTACCCGGGAATGACTGAGTTTCAAGCATCTTTTGAAAGAGAAAGCTGCCCAAGAGCCCAGTTCCGTAGACCAATATGTAAGCAACGACTACAGTTAAATCCATAAGATAGAGAGAGACCATTCAAAATTTTGAACACTTGCATGTTCTTGAGCAGATTGATCAAGATAAGTGCATGATAACTAAATGTACCTGTCACAGTCTTAACCTTTGAGAATAACGAAGAGACTAAAAAGGCGACGGCGATTTGCAGATTCGAGTAGATAAAATAGAAAACGAACTGGATGCTGTAGGAGTTGAGCCGGAAGTACTTGAGTCCAATGGCTGACCCGAAGATGACCAGTGAAACAACGTAGCACATGGATATGGTAAGAAAATAGGCATATGAAATCATCCAATAGGGACCATCGCCTAGACCATGCATTTTCATTATTATTCTTAGACGCTCTTGTTTCTCATACACCAATGATGTCAAGATCACCTGCTTGTAGCTAGTTAATTACATACGATCTCGATTGGATAACAAACAACATATCCAATAATGTTAATGATTACAAGAAAACTTACGGGGAACAAAAGGAGAACAACCCAAGTGAAGAAAAGTGGGCCGAGCAAGGACGCAATGTCTTGAGTGTATTTAGTTGCATGTTTAGGAACATCTTTGACAAACTCGAATAATATCCTTGTCGCGGGGCCTTTCAGAAACGTTAGATAAGCATTTGATATCTGCATAAATATATATATATATAGACAAGGTCAAGTAACTAATGATGTAAAATATATATATATATATATATATATATATATATATATATATTGCAAAATTCGATCAAGGATAAAGGGATGCGTTGAGTACCAGATTGATAGAGCGGGGAACTCGGACCAGCTTTAGAGGGCGAGTTGAAAACTCATCCTTGTAGGTTGAGTTATACCATATTGTCACATTGAAGTTTTTCTTATCCGTACTCTTGAGATCATATGCTAAGAAAATGGTGGAGGACATAATTGAAACAGTGAGGTTGATCCTTATAAGCATATATATATAATTAATACGATGTTAATTCAAACCTGCGGCGATCTCATTTGTCAACCCCGCAGGGTTTCCCTTCCAACTACCCTTGAAGAGCTCATCATTGACCTCCGCAGAGTTATTTCTCCAGAGACACAACCCTTGAACACACTTCACCTCTGGGATATTAATTTTTTGCATTTATCATTTCTCAGACTTGTATGTACTTTTGGCATGAACCAGAGGAAAAATCAATTAAAATACCGGTCTGAATTTTCGCGAAAGAGAGCGGCCATGTAGACTTTGCACTGCAAAGTGGTTGGATACTGTAGATGGGGAGATCTGAGGCAATCCTTGGATCTGCATAATTGTTTTCTCCTGCTGCTTCTGTCGAGCCCTGAAACTCATCATCATCATCTTTGAGTAAACACACTCAGAAATTCATATCTATATAGCTTAATTTATAAAAGGAAAGAAGGACGACATATACCAAGACATTATTGGCTAAAGAAGGCAAGACGTCTGAGGTATTAACGGCAAAAGAAGTAGCAAATATATTCTCGGATAAATCTGAAAGAGAGAGGGATACAAACACAAACACATGCATGCAGCTGGTAATTAAGTTTTGATTCGGAAAAAAAAAAGAAAAAGAGTTAGGTTACGTATCAAGGAAGGAAGCGATGGAAATATACCTTTACCAAGGGGCTGTTTATCCCCAGTGATAAGTATGGTTACAGGACAAGATCCTTCTGTTACTCTGCAGGACTTGTCAGGGAGGTCTCTGTAGGGAAGGAAATCGGCCTTAACAGAACGGAGTTCATGTTGTGGAAGCTGCAGCATCGGAGGCAACAATGGAGGGTTTGAGATGGGGCAGATATCACCAGGCATATCAGGGTTAGTCTTACAATCATTAGCCATTTGAGATACACTATTCATCAGGGCATCGAGCACTTGTTGAATCGCCAGGAGAAGCAAGCAAAGGAAGACTGGAACCAGGATGAGCCGAACATTCGTCCATATGTGTTTCCTCTGCATTGCACCGCAAATTATATCTGATCATTCATTCTATTTAATTCATTAACCGGAGGAAACACAAGGCATGCATACGCATACGTACCTGATAGGTTAAGTTCTTTCTAAGTAACGCATTGGCCTGCGTCCCGAAACTAGCCGGACTAGGATCCGCCATTGATGAAGAAAGAAAGAAAGCTTCGCTAGCCTCTCACTTGTTCGTCTTTTTTTTTTTTTTTTTTCTTTTTGGCTAGCCCAAGTAATTGCTACTTGTTTTAAACATGAGCTTTTCTCTTTTCTTTATAGATGAAATGATGATGTCCTATTTCCCATCAATTAGGTGCCAAAAATAAAATGAGGTCCCAATTAATTTCCAAAAATAAATGAGGGTCCCAGTTTCACAGATTTTTCTCAACGTGGGAAAGATATTAAGTCAAACCCTTAAAACTGGAAACAAAAGACCGCACGTCCCTTTAACCTATTTAAAAATAAAATAAAATAAATAATTTTCTTTATTACTAGTACAGTAGTACTTGCTTATTTTTGCTTCGGTAGCATAAGCAAAAAATGATTTTGCAAGGAGGCTTGGCGCTTCTCAATCTCAACCAGCGTGGCGACTCATATCGATCCAAGAAAAGAACACCTAAATCGTTCGGTGGTTTTGGAAGTACAGAATCTTTGAAAAGTAAGGATCATGTATCAGTATCAATGGACATCTCAAGAAAGTACATGCAACATGGACGATAATATATAAAATACGATCCATTTCGGTCAATAATTATGAAAAGGGCAGGAAAGTATGGACTATGGGTCGTTTAGGTATATGCATATGCTTAATAGAAGTCGTGTTATATCTTTAAGTTTGTGATATATTATGCTCTTTTTTTTAACTAAAAAGCTCATTTAATTTTGAGAGTCCAAGGGGTTCTTCTTGGTCATGTTTGATATTTTTTTTGTTCATCACTATTGTCTCGCTTGTTGTGCAAGAAATGTTGTTTGAAAAGTTCGAAAAACTTTACTTTTGTATACGGATTGACTAACAAAGAGGGACGCATATTAATTAATAAGATATAATGTCATTATATATCGTCCCAATAATAATAAGATAAAGCCTTTACAACAACACACATTATTTATTCTTTTACTCGCTCATATCATAGCATAGCAGATGATTGATTGTAGTGTAGAGACAGCCGTACGTTTTTATGGGAAGATACAAATGCCTTTTATCATCATGTGAACGAAAGGCTGTCTTGGGAACACAACGGGCCAGCAATCTTCTGCAATTCCTTCCACTGCGTCGCAGCAAGCATGCTTTAGATGGCTAAAGTCCCAGCGCAGTATGGCGCTAACGGCATCAGCGCATCCGTCCACCTTTTTGATTGAAGCGAAACAATCAGCTGGATTAAGAAATGCGACCTTTCTCCCTGCAATATTAGTGGAAACGCTAAGCAAAACCATTGATATCATTACAATCGATGTAAGTATTTTGTTTGAACCCATTTTTGTTTACTTATGAATTTAATGAGCTAAAAGAAACTAAACTTATTGTGTTTGCATAGAATCAAAAATGTTGATCTATATATAGGGAAAAACTTTGTGGATCCAAGACATTTTGGTTGGTAAAATACCAAATTTACTATCCATCCATCCTTAGATGTTTGAATACAAACTACACATGTGATATCACTTTTGTTTACCAAACTCAACCAAGTCAACCGAGTAATTCTTTTTTTTTTTTTGTATTTGTAACAAAAAACCATAATTTCAGAATATTTTTAATTTCTGTTCCTCCAACAAAATGGAAGGAAAACAAACACAAAAATATTTAATATCTTTTACCTCTCAAATTTCAAGATTTTAAACTTGTCTTAACTTAACTTAAATTTGAAAAAGTTGAAATTAGGAAGTACTTTTGTATTTATATAAAACTGGATTATAGGTAGTTACATAAACAGCCGGTAATAGTTTACTTTGTTATATACACTTTAATTTGTACATATTAGTTTGTAGCTGAAAGTTGGTTCTTTCTAGAGCTCGCCGTTAGGTCCTTTTAAAGGAAGAGTTGAATAATAATGAGTATAATCAATCCCAAAAGATGATAGGTCAATAGATTTTCCTTTCTTCTCAGAGGCCACCTTCACGAAGAGACCCATAGCTCGAGCCCATTTCACCATAGTTCCGATCACTTCTTTCCTTTGATCAAAAGTTAAATCTTTCGAACCATTCTGCTTCACCTCAGCCAAAAGCTTTCCCATTGACAACATACCATCGATCATTCTCCACGATTCCACCTATATATCGTTAAAATAACATAAATAAATAAATAAAAATTATATGTCAAAAAATGCTTTCATTGAGTGAATATGATATATATTAAAACTTACTGTTCCGGCTTTACCACCATCCAATAAAGACATAGCCCTGAAGAGCTTCTCAGATTTATCTGACATCTCGACCTTGATGTCTTTTGATCCGGACTTGAAGGTCGTCATGTAGTCCTCTACCTTTGCAAAGAAATCCTTGAACTCTGCTGTGCCAGGACACTTAGCCTCCAGGATACTCATAAAATCCAACATACCATTGCAAGCGAAAGACTCAAAATCTTTGCTTGTTTGGGGCAAATCTTTCAAGTATTGGGGTAATGAGAAGGTTCCATGTGTTTCATAGAGAGATCTTTTAGAAGGAGAAGGTACGTAATCGATTCCAAAAGATGATAGATCAATAGGGTGTCCTTCACTCTCAGAGGCCATCTTCACGAATACACCGATCCCTCGAGTCCATTTCACCAAAGACTGAATCAGTTCTTTTCTTTGTTCAAAAGTTATATCCTTGGAACCGCTCTTATTCATCTCAATCAAACCCTTTCCAAGTGACAACAAGCCATCCACCAGCCTCCATGAATCCTCCTATTCTCCAAAAAACACAAAATCGTTTCCACTTAAACTGCATGCATGCGACAATCATATATATGTTATTGCAGTGTTAACGTATGATTTAAACTTACTGATGTTCCGCCTTTTGTTCCACTGAATGCAGACATAGCCCTGAAGAGGCTTTCAGATTTTATTGACAGCTGGGCTTGGATATCTTTTGACTGGGGTGATGTCGAATCGAAGCTGGCCATGTAATCCTTCAGCTTTACAAAAAAATCATTGAACTTTGTGGTCTTAGGACATTTGCCCTCCAGATCAGCCATGAACTCCGACATCCCTTTCTCAGCAAAAGGCTCAAAATCTTTGCCTAATTTGGGGAAATTCTTTAAGTAATGGGGTAGTGAGAATGTCGCTTGCGTTTCATACACAATGCTTAATGCAACAAGTAACATTAGACATATCATTAATGTTTTTCTTGCCATTTTATTCTTAAATATATAGAAGAAAAAAGATTATTCGTTTTTTTTTGTTTTTTGTTTTTGTTTTTTTTTTTGTTGTTGAATGATTGTGGTTACTATGAGAACTCAATTTATATAGATGTTTTAGAAATCTAATTTTAACTAATTAAGTAAATGAAGTGGTCAATAAATTAGTGGTCGTCCACGAATGTTAAAAGAGAAATCGGCAAAACTTTCTATGGCTATTCGCTCTACTCTTACTTTTATTTTTAGAAAGATCATTTTTGTCGTCATACTATATTTGGATCGTAGACTACGTGTATGGACCCTACCACAAAGAGACATTCGTGTGGACATTAGTAATACAAATTTTTTTAAAAAGGTCTCAGTGTTTCCGTTTTCCCGGGATTTCAAGATATAGTTTATCTATGCATTTCTTTCTATTCGACGAGCTTCACGGACTCACGGACACGGTTAAAGATCGTTTCGAATGCACATAATAGAATGTGGTTTCGGAAGTACATAATCTTTGAAAAGTAAGGATCATATATAAAATATTACATATGTATCAATGGACACTCTCAAGAGAGTACATGCAACATGGACGATAATATAAAAAATACGATCCATTTCGGTCAAATGAAAAGGGCAGGAAAGTATGGACTATGGGTCGTTAGGCATATGCATATGCTTAATAGAAGTCGTGTTATATCTTTAAGTTTGTGATATATTATGCTCTTTTTTTAACTAAAAAGATCATTTAATTTTGAGAGTCCAAGGGGTTCTTCTTGGTCATGTTTGATATTTTTTTTGTTCATCACTATTGTCTCGCTTGTTGTGCAAGAAATGTTGTTTGAAAAGTTCGAAAAACATTACTTTTGTATAGGGATTAATGACTAACAAAGAGGGACGCATATTAATTAATAAGATATAATGTCATTATATATCGTCCCAATAATAATAAGATAAAGCCTTTACAACAACACACATTATTTATTCTTTTACTCGCTCATATCATAGCATAGCAGATGATTGATTGTAGTGTAGAGACAGCCGTACGTTTTTATGGGAAGATACAAATGCCTTTTATCATCATGTGAACGAAAGGCTGTCTTGGGAACACAACGGGCCAGCAATCTTCTGCAATTCCTTCCACTGCGTCGCAGCAAGCATGCTTTAGATGGCTAAAGTCCCAGCGCAGTATGGCGCTAACGGCATCAGCGCATCCGTCCACCTTTTTGATTGAAGCGAAACAATCAGCTGGATTAAGAAATGCGACCTTTCTCCCTGCAATATTAGTGGAAACGCTAAGCAAAACCATTGATATCATTACAATCGATGTAAGTATTTTGTTTGAACCCATTTTTGTTTACTTATGAATTTAATGAGCTAAAAGAAACTAAACTTATTGTGTTTGCATAGAATCAAAAATGTTGATCTATATATAGGGAAAAACTTTGTGGATCCAAGACATTTTGGTTGGTAAAATACCAAATTTACTATCCATCCATCCTTAGATGTTTGAATACAAACTACACATGTGATATCACTTTTGTTTACCAAACTCAACCAAGTCAACCGAGTAATTCTTTTTTTTTTTTTGTATTTGTAACAAAAAACCATAATTTCAGAATATTTTTAATTTCTGTTCCTCCAACAAAATGGAAGGAAAACAAACACAAAAATATTTAATATTTTTTACCTCACAAGATTCAAAAGATTTTAAGTTAGTCTTAACTTAACTCTCGAAGATCTGTTTTGTGATATCTTATCTTTATATTATTAATTGAGAAGTACATTCTAATGTTTGGATACAAGAATTAGAGAAACATCTATTTGGATAGAAGAATAAATGGAAACAAAGTTGTTTGGATATAAGAATAAGAGAAAAATCTATTTGGATAGAAGAATAAATGGAAAAAATTGTTTAGATACAAAAATAATAACTTAAAATAAACCGATGGTTTAGAAAAATTCCGTTTCTCATCTCTTAAAAATCTGCAAAAAAGAAAACTTAACATAATCTAACGATAATTCCAAATCAATAGAATATGTTTTTTGGATTTTCGGGTTTTATAGACAAGTTCGGGTTTTATAGAAATATATATAGAGATATAGAAATTGTTCGGGTTTCTTTGAAAATTTCTGTTCGGGTTAGGTTCAATTTTTTTTTTCAGTATAGGGTTTTCCGGATTTTTTAGATTTCTGGTTTTCGTGTTTAGATATATTACTCCCTCTGTTTCAAAATATAAGGGATTTTAGAGTTTTAGTTTTGTTTCAAAATATAAGGGGTTTTAGAGTTTTAATGTAAAATTAAATGTATTTTTATTACTTTAGATTATTTATACTCTGCAGATTTATTATTCATTGGTTAAAATGTTTTGGAATTGATGATCAATTTTTTTTTTTCAAAAAGTACAAAAAGTAAATGGCTTCTTAATTTTTGTGCAAAAACCTTAAACCCCATATATTATGAAACAAAGGGAGTAAAAAAATTGAGTATTTTAAAATTTTGATTAGGTATTGGGGTCGGGTTCCGGGTGAAAAAGTTTCCAGATTTTGTTTGTTCAGGGTTTTCGGGATTTTTTTTTATTTCGGATTTTCATGTTTAGACCTATTAAAAAAGTTTGGGTTTTTAAATTTTTTGATTAGGGTTTTTTGTCGGGTTCATATTTAGGATTTAAATTTTCTACACAAAACAACAACGTCACACCGCACAAACGTGAAGATACTCTACTAGTAGTATTTATTTTAGATTTCATATTTGACAGGTTAATGCTAATAGATCATGCTTATTATTTTAATTTTATTTTGCAAACTAACAGACCATTTATAAAATTCGATCTTATATCACCATCCAAAAAACCTGTGAAAATTAACAAATGTTGTAAACTTGATGGGTTTCAACAAAAAACCGTCATTAATTATGGTGAAAGTGTACGTGACTACAGTCTACAGGAAATACGCTCGATTTATCAAAATAATCCTATATGCATAAAATAATCCTAAATCAATTGATCGAGCATAAAATAATCCTATATCAATTGATCCTAAATAATCCTATATGCATAACACTTTAACTGTGTAAATTATCTACAATTTCAGGATAATAAATTTCAAGTACAGGACTACTGGAATTTGAATTGAACGAGAGTTTTCTTATGGATTTCACTTAAGACTGGTATGTTCTTTTTATTTCATGTAATGGCTCATGGCTGTTATGGAAGTTTCTCCATTATAATACTTAGACCATTCTGCCGAACAAGTGACTTTAGTTTTCTAGGTTTGCTATGATAACTCTCCGAATTTTATAACAGCTTATGCATTTTCTGCTTCTTGATCTTACTTTGTGATCTTGTTTACATACAAGAAAACAGATCCATCGCCTTTGTTAATAAGGACTTTGGAAAATATGACACATTGACACGGCCTAATAAGTCTTTATTGACAAAGGCGATGGATCTGTTTTCTTGTATGTAAATATGTTTTACTATAAGTTTAGTCATGCATCCCTAGCTTCTAATAGCCTTCTATAGGTCGATAATGTGTTTTTGCTCTAGGAATGTTCACATTTAGAACAATAATATTTACAGTTCGCTTAATGATTGCTTCCGAGTTTCCACATTATAAATGGGAATTTTGTTGTGTTATTGCTTTTGGGTTACTGATCTTCTTGGCTATATAATGTTGTTATTTCAGCTCAGAGACGCTGTTTGGATTATTTATAGGAAGAGCTGGTGTTATGAAATCTGGTTGAGAACAACGCAAACTCTACTTCAGTAGATATCAAACTTATTTTACAGATTTTGTATTTCTACAGATTTTTACTAACTTTTGTAATCATCAAACGAAATGTTTATTTTTATGTTTTGTTTCTTGTTGTATAATATACTTGATTCCTCCTCATTTTATTTTAAATTCATTGTCGTTTTGAAATTTTTTTTGTCACGGTTTTTCAATTTAAAAAAAAAAAAAAAAAATAGTATAAAGAGATAAATGGTATGGCATATGCATGGCGTCGGTTTTAAAAGCAACGTTTAAAACAACATAAAAAGTGACACTATAATTTTGACGTTAAGTATATTACTTAACGTCAAGTTTTTAAGTGACGCTAAAATGTTTTTAAGTATAGAAACAATTTAACGTCGGCACATATCACGACACTTATCAAACCAACGCCATATTATTAGGGTCAGTTTACAACCGACGTTAACCCATATAACAACCGACGGTAAAACGGCGTGTGTTTTGTACTGTGTACTGGCTGGCCCAAATAATTGCTAATTGTTTTAAACATGAGCTTTACTCTTTCTTGATAGATGAAATGATGGTGTTCTAATTACCATCAATTAGGTGCCAAAAATAAAATGAGGAGGTCCCAGTAAATTTCCAAAAATAAATGAGGGTCCCAACTTCGCCCATTTCTCAACGTGGGAAAGATATTGAGTCAAACCCTTAAAAACTGGAAACAAAAGACCGCACGTCCTTTAAACTATTAAAAAAAAATAATAATAATAAGTAAACAATTTTCTTTATTACTAGTATTTGCTTATTTTTGCTTTGATAACAGAAAAAGAAAGTAAAAAATGATTTTGCAAGGAGGCTTGGCGCTTCTCAACCAGCAGTTCACGGCCTTGTTCAGGAAGAACCTGCTGCTATCATGGCGGAACAAGAAAGCCACGTGTCTTCAGCTCTTCTCTTCCTTCTTCTTCATCTTTGTCATCTTTTGTATCGAGGAAGCGATGAAGGCGAGCGAGGCATCCTCAACGGCGTACAAGAATGTCACCGATCCCACGCTTCTGTTTTCGCCGCCGATCCCTCCTTGTGAGGATAAGTTCTTTGTGAAGCTTCCTTGCTACGATTTCGTATGGAGTGGGAACAGTAGTCGCCGCGTCACTGACATTGTCTCTGCTATCATGGCCAACAATCCGGGGAGACCAATTCCTAACGACAAGGTTCAATCATTCAAAGGCCCCGAGGAGGTCGATGCATGGTTAATGTCACATCCTTTGCAAGTCCCAGGAGCTTTGCATTTTGTGGAAAGGAATGCTACTGTAATCAGCTATGGAGTTCAGACGAATTCCACGTCGGAGAAAAAACGTGGTCGTGCTGAAGATCCAACGTTTAAGTTCCTTGTTCCTCTTCAAATCTCAGCAGAGCGTGAGATAGCGAGGTCTTTAATTGGAGGTACCAATTCTTGAATATCTTGGAGCCATAATTTGGAATTGGTGGCTTTTGACTCTACATACTTGTATTCAACTTCAGATCCAGGTTTTGGTTGGGGTTTTGGATTTAAGGAATTTGCGCGCCCAGCTAATAAAAGCGAAACCATCTCTGCACTCAGAATCATGGGACCAATCTTCTTTCTTGCTTTCTCCATGTTTGGCTTCGTTCTCCAACTCGGTTCTCTGGTTACCGAGAAAGAGCTAAAACTTCGTCAGGCAATGACAATGATGGGAGTTTTTGATACAGCTTATTGGTTATCATGGCTCACATGGGAAGGAATCCTTACCTTCATCTCCTCACTCTTCCTAGTCCTCTTTGGAATGATGTTCCAGTTCGATTTTTTCTTGAAGAACAGTTTTTTTCTTGTCTTCTTCCTTTTCTTGCTTTTTCAGTTTAATATGGTAAACATCCGCATTTCCTTTACGTGTTGTGCTACTGCTTCCTCTAGGGAGTGAGATACATGTGGTTTTTTTTAATGTTTTCTCTTATTACTTGTGTTGCAAGATTGGCCTAGCATTCGTGCTATCATCTTTCATTAGCAAATCATCTTCGGCTACAACTGTTGGTTTTCTTGTGTTTCTGATTGGTTTCATGACACAGGTTTGGGCTCTCTTGCGCTACCCGAATCAAAACTGCTTCCTCAAATCGTGTGACTTATTACTCGATACACTTTTGTAACTGCAGATTGTTTCAGCTACTGGATTCCCTTATTCCAGTGCCTACTCTGCCTCTCGCCGGCTCATGTGGTCACTCTTTCCACCCAACACTTTTTCTGCTGGCCTTAAGCTTCTTCTTGATGCAACTTCATCTCCCGGAAGCTCTGGAATTAGTTGGAGTCAAAGATCAGCATGCGAAGGGGGCATGGCAACTTGCGTGATTTCAGTTGTATGAAATCAAATACTACTTGTCCATTTCTCTCAAACCACCACTAGATATTTTATCTACCTTTTCATCTTGTTTTTCTTGCCAGAACATTATCTTCCAGTGGCTCCTCGGGACATTCCTTTTCTGGTTTGTTCTGGCCATCTACTTTGACAATATTATTCCCAACGCGTCCGGGGTAAGAAAACCCATCTTCTACTTCTTAACACCGGGTTATTGGACTGGCAAAGGGGGCAACAAAGTGGAAGGTACATTTTTCGAATTTTGTTTTTTGGTTGGTTGGGAAATGTAAACCAAACATGTTCCTACGTAAACTTTATACAGAAGGGAGCATTTGTAGCTGTATCGGGTCAGTTCCACCCGTAGAGTATGTGACGCCGGAGGACCAAGATGTGCTTGAAGAGGAGACACTGGTTAAACAACAAGCAATAGATGGGATTGTTGACCCTAACATTGCAGTTCAGATACATGGTCTTGCAAAGACATATCCCGGAACCACAAAGCTTGGATGTTGCAAGTGCACCAAAACGTCCCCTTTCCATGCTGTGAAGGTATTTTATTTCTTGTTCAGTCTGTTGCGATATTTAACATGGTCGTAAGTGTTCTATATATGCCAAAGCTATCCAACAAATCGTAATGCTCATTGTCTCTTGTGGTTTCCGACATGGAACATATCACAACAATTCCGTATACATATATATTCAGCTTATTAATTAGCTTATGAAATATATGTTTCAGGGTTTGTGGATGAATATTGCCAAAGACCAGTTATTTTGTCTTCTCGGACCCAATGGTGCAGGGAAAACAACTAGTATTAGTTGTTTAACTGGCATAAATCCAGTTACTGGTGGAGATGGTAAGGATTTTGTTAAGAAGAAGCTAGTTCCAAAGCATTTTTAACCATTCTAATAATAATTAAGACCTATTTTGATTGATTCAAACAGCTCTCATTTATGGAGAGTCCGTAAGAAGCTCTGTTGGCATGTCCAACATTCGTAAAATGATAGGAGTTTGTCCTCAGGTAGATAAATTTTATATTTGATCACTTTTGCCATTGTCTTCTTAATTCTTACACATATTTTGTTTGGTGTTTTTTATTAAACAGTTTGATATCCTTTGGGATGCTTTATCCAGTGAAGAACACCTCCACCTCTTTGCTAGCATCAAAGGGTTGCCACCTGGACTGATCAACTCGGTACCACCGCGTGAATAATCTCAAAGTGCTGCTAAGAGATTTGAACTCGTTTTCTTACAAAATTTGTATCTGATACAGACTGCTGAGAAGTTACTGGCGAATGTAAAACTGACAGGAGCCGCCAAAGTTAGAGCAGGAAGTTATAGCGGTGGGATGAAACGCCGACTCAGTGTCGCTGTAGCACTCATTGGTGATCCCAAGCTGGTCTTCCTAGATGAACCGGCACGTCTGCTTTACTACGCTTC
>CACVBM020000700.1:0-11238 GCA_902728155.2 Microthlaspi erraticum
TCTGTGACTCCACATTGTGGAAACTCACTTGTAGTGTATAAGATGAACTAGATGGACCCATACTTATCCAAACATGGATTAATAGGTTCTACACATGACTATGAGGACAAACATGAGTGAAACGGTCTCAATCCAAGGGAGGAACATCAAATGGACCTAATTTGGGAACCGGAAGAGGTAAGGAGTCCGAAATGTACCTCTGTGACTCCACATTGTGGAAACTCACTTGTAGTGTATAAGATGAACTAGATGGACCCATACTTATCCAAACATGGATTAATAGGTTCTACACATGACTATGAGGACAAACATGAGTGAAACGGTCTCAATCCAAGGGAGGAACATCAAATGGACCTAATTTGGGAACCGGAAGAGGTAAGGAGTCCGAAATGTACCTCTGTGACTCCACATTGTGGAAACTCACTTGTAGTGTATAAGATGAACTAGATGGACCCATACTTATCCAAACATGGATTAATAGGTTCTACACATGACTATGAGGACAAACATGAGTGAAACGGTCTCAATCCAAGGGAGGAACATCAAATGGACCTAATTTGGGAACCGGAAGAGGTAAGGAGTCCGAAATGTACCTCTGTGACTCCACATTGTGGAAACTCACTTGTAGTGTATAAGATGAACTAGATGGACCCATACTTACCAAACATGGATTAATAGGTTCTACACATGACTATGAGGACAAACATGAGTGAAACGGTCTCAATCCAAGGGAGGAACATCAAATGGACCTAATTTGGGAACCGGAAGAGGTAAGGAGTCCGAAATGTACCTCTGTGACTCCACATTGTGGAAACTCACTTGTAGTGTATAAGATGAACTAGATGGACCCATACTTATCCAAACATGGATTAATAGGTTCTACACATGACTATGAGGACAAACATGAGTGAAACGGTCTCAATCCAAGGGAGGAACATCAAATGGACCTAATTTGGGAACCGGAAGAGGTAAGGAGTCCGAAATGTACCTCTGTGACTCCACATTGTGGAAACTCACTTGTAGTGTATAAGATGAACTAGATGGACCCATACTTACCAAACATGGATTAATAGGTTCTACACATGACTATGAGGACAAACATGAGTGAAACGGTCTCAATCCAAGGGAGGAACATCAAATGGACCTAATTTGGGAACCGGAAGAGGTAAGGAGTCCGAAATGTACCTCTGTGACTCCACATTGTGGAAACTCACTTGTAGTGTATAAGATGAACTAGATGGACCCATACTTATCCAAACATGGATTAATAGGTTCTACACATGACTATGAGGACAAACATGAGTGAAACGGTCTCAATCCAAGGGAGGAACATCAAATGGACCTAATTTGGGAACCGGAAGAGGTAAGGAGTCCGAAATGTACCTCTGTGACTCCACATTGTGGAAACTCACTTGTAGTGTATAAGATGAACTAGATGGACCCATACTTATCCAAACATGGATTAATAGGTTCTACACATGACTATGAGGACAAACATGAGTGAAACGGTCTCAATCCAAGGGAGGAACATCAAATGGACCTAATTTGGGAACCGGAAGAGGTAAGGAGTCCGAAATGTACCTCTGTGACTCCACATTGTGGAAACTCACTTGTAGTGTATAAGATGAACTAGATGGACCCATACTTATCCAAACATGGATTAATAGGTTCTACACATGACTATGAGGACAAACATGAGTGAAACGGTCTCAATCCAAGGGAGGAACATCAAATGGACCTAATTTGGGAACCGGAAGAGGTAAGGAGTCCGAAATGTACCTCTGTGACTCCACATTGTGGAAACTCACTTGTAGTGTATAAGATGAACTAGATGGACCCATACTTATCCAAACATGGATTAATAGGTTCTACACATGACTATGAGGACAAACATGAGTGAAACGGTCTCAATCCAAGGGAGGAACATCAAATGGACCTAATTTGGGAACCGGAAGAGGTAAGGAGTCCGAAATGTACCTCTGTGACTCCACATTGTGGAAACTCACTTGTAGTGTATAAGATGAACTAGATGGACCCATACTTATCCAAACATGGATTAATAGGTTCTACACATGACTATGAGGACAAACATGAGTGAAACGGTCTCAATCCAAGGGAGGAACATCAAATGGACCTAATTTGGGAACCGGAAGAGGTAAGGAGTCCGAAATGTACCTCTGTGACTCCACATTGTGGAAACTCACTTGTAGTGTATAAGATGAACTAGATGGACCCATACTTATCCAAACATGGATTAATAGGTTCTACACATGACTATGAGGACAAACATGAGTGAAACGGTCTCAATCCAAGGGAGGAACATCAAATGGACCTAATTTGGGAACCGGAAGAGGTAAGGAGTCCGAAATGTACCTCTGTGACTCCACATTGTGGAAACTCACTTGTAGTGTATAAGATGAACTAGATGGACCCATACTTACCAAACATGGATTAATAGGTTCTACACATGACTATGAGGACAAACATGAGTGAAACGGTCTCAATCCAAGGGAGGAACATCAAATGGACCTAATTTGGGAACCGGAAGAGGTAAGGAGTCCGAAATGTACCTCTGTGACTCCACATTGTGGAAACTCACTTGTAGTGTATAAGATGAACTAGATGGACCCATACTTATCCAAACATGGATTAATAGGTTCTACACATGACTATGAGGACAAACATGAGTGAAACGGTCTCAATCCAAGGGAGGAACATCAAATGGACCTAATTTGGGAACCGGAAGAGGTAAGGAGTCCGAAATGTACCTCTGTGACTCCACATTGTGGAAACTCACTTGTAGTGTATAAGATGAACTAGATGGACCCATACTTACCAAACATGGATTAATAGGTTCTACACATGACTATGAGGACAAACATGAGTGAAACGGTCTCAATCCAAGGGAGGAACATCAAATGGACCTAATTTGGGAACCGGAAGAGGTAAGGAGTCCGAAATGTACCTCTGTGACTCCACATTGTGGAAACTCACTTGTAGTGTATAAGATGAACTAGATGGACCCATACTTACCAAACATGGATTAATAGGTTCTACACATGACTATGAGGACAAACATGAGTGAAACGGTCTCAATCCAAGGGAGGAACATCAAATGGACCTAATTTGGGAACCGGAAGAGGTAAGGAGTCCGAAATGTACCTCTGTGACTCCACATTGTGGAAACTCACTTGTAGTGTATAAGATGAACTAGATGGACCCATACTTACCAAACATGGATTAATAGGTTCTACACATGACTATGAGGACAAACATGAGTGAAACGGTCTCAATCCAAGGGAGGAACATCAAATGGACCTAATTTGGGAACCGGAAGAGGTAAGGAGTCCGAAATGTACCTCTGTGACTCCACATTGTGGAAACTCACTTGTAGTGTATAAGATGAACTAGATGGACCCATACTTACCAAACATGGATTAATAGGTTCTACACATGACTATGAGGACAAACATGAGTGAAACGGTCTCAATCCAAGGGAGGAACATCAAATGGACCTAATTTGGGAACCGGAAGAGGTAAGGAGTCCGAAATGTACCTCTGTGACTCCACATTGTGGAAACTCACTTGTAGTGTATAAGATGAACTAGATGGACCCATACTTATCCAAACATGGATTAATAGGTTCTACACATGACTATGAGGACAAACATGAGTGAAACGGTCTCAATCCAAGGGAGGAACATCAAATGGACCTAATTTGGGAACCGGAAGAGGTAAGGAGTCCGAAATGTACCTCTGTGACTCCACATTGTGGAAACTCACTTGTAGTGTATAAGATGAACTAGATGGACCCATACTTACCAAACATGGATTAATAGGTTCTACACATGACTATGAGGACAAACATGAGTGAAACGGTCTCAATCCAAGGGAGGAACATCAAATGGACCTAATTTGGGAACCGGAAGAGGTAAGGAGTCCGAAATGTACCTCTGTGACTCCACATTGTGGAAACTCACTTGTAGTGTATAAGATGAACTAGATGGACCCATACTTATCCAAACATGGATTAATAGGTTCTACACATGACTATGAGGACAAACATGAGTGAAACGGTCTCAATCCAAGGGAGGAACATCAAATGGACCTAATTTGGGAACCGGAAGAGGTAAGGAGTCCGAAATGTACCTCTGTGACTCCACATTGTGGAAACTCACTTGTAGTGTATAAGATGAACTAGATGGACCCATACTTATCCAAACATGGATTAATAGGTTCTACACATGACTATGAGGACAAACATGAGTGAAACGGTCTCAATCCAAGGGAGGAACATCAAATGGACCTAATTTGGGAACCGGAAGAGGTAAGGAGTCCGAAATGTACCTCTGTGACTCCACATTGTGGAAACTCACTTGTAGTGTATAAGATGAACTAGATGGACCCATACTTATCCAAACATGGATTAATAGGTTCTACACATGACTATGAGGACAAACATGAGTGAAACGGTCTCAATCCAAGGGAGGAACATCAAATGGACCTAATTTGGGAACCGGAAGAGGTAAGGAGTCCGAAATGTACCTCTGTGACTCCACATTGTGGAAACTCACTTGTAGTGTATAAGATGAACTAGATGGACCCATACTTATCCAAACATGGATTAATAGGTTCTACACATGACTATGAGGACAAACATGAGTGAAACGGTCTCAATCCAAGGGAGGAACATCAAATGGACCTAATTTGGGAACCGGAAGAGGTAAGGAGTCCGAAATGTACCTCTGTGACTCCACATTGTGGAAACTCACTTGTAGTGTATAAGATGAACTAGATGGACCCATACTTATCCAAACATGGATTAATAGGTTCTACACATGACTATGAGGACAAACATGAGTGAAACGGTCTCAATCCAAGGGAGGAACATCAAATGGACCTAATTTGGGAACCGGAAGAGGTAAGGAGTCCGAAATGTACCTCTGTGACTCCACATTGTGGAAACTCACTTGTAGTGTATAAGATGAACTAGATGGACCCATACTTATCCAAACATGGATTAATAGGTTCTACACATGACTATGAGGACAAACATGAGTGAAACGGTCTCAATCCAAGGGAGGAACATCAAATGGACCTAATTTGGGAACCGGAAGAGGTAAGGAGTCCGAAATGTACCTCTGTGACTCCACATTGTGGAAACTCACTTGTAGTGTATAAGATGAACTAGATGGACCCATACTTATCCAAACATGGATTAATAGGTTCTACACATGACTATGAGGACAAACATGAGTGAAACGGTCTCAATCCAAGGGAGGAACATCAAATGGACCTAATTTGGGAACCGGAAGAGGTAAGGAGTCCGAAATGTACCTCTGTGACTCCACATTGTGGAAACTCACTTGTAGTGTATAAGATGAACTAGATGGACCCATACTTATCCAAACATGGATTAATAGGTTCTACACATGACTATGAGGACAAACATGAGTGAAACGGTCTCAATCCAAGGGAGGAACATCAAATGGACCTAATTTGGGAACCGGAAGAGGTAAGGAGTCCGAAATGTACCTCTGTGACTCCACATTGTGGAAACTCACTTGTAGTGTATAAGATGAACTAGATGGACCCATACTTATCCAAACATGGATTAATAGGTTCTACACATGACTATGAGGACAAACATGAGTGAAACGGTCTCAATCCAAGGGAGGAACATCAAATGGACCTAATTTGGGAACCGGAAGAGGTAAGGAGTCCGAAATGTACCTCTGTGACTCCACATTGTGGAAACTCACTTGTAGTGTATAAGATGAACTAGATGGACCCATACTTATCCAAACATGGATTAATAGGTTCTACACATGACTATGAGGACAAACATGAGTGAAACGGTCTCAATCCAAGGGAGGAACATCAAATGGACCTAATTTGGGAACCGGAAGAGGTAAGGAGTCCGAAATGTACCTCTGTGACTCCACATTGTGGAAACTCACTTGTAGTGTATAAGATGAACTAGATGGACCCATACTTATCCAAACATGGATTAATAGGTTCTACACATGACTATGAGGACAAACATGAGTGAAACGGTCTCAATCCAAGGGAGGAACATCAAATGGACCTAATTTGGGAACCGGAAGAGGTAAGGAGTCCGAAATGTACCTCTGTGACTCCACATTGTGGAAACTCACTTGTAGTGTATAAGATGAACTAGATGGACCCATACTTATCCAAACATGGATTAATAGGTTCTACACATGACTATGAGGACAAACATGAGTGAAACGGTCTCAATCCAAGGGAGGAACATCAAATGGACCTAATTTGGGAACCGGAAGAGGTAAGGAGTCCGAAATGTACCTCTGTGACTCCACATTGTGGAAACTCACTTGTAGTGTATAAGATGAACTAGATGGACCCATACTTATCCAAACATGGATTAATAGGTTCTACACATGACTATGAGGACAAACATGAGTGAAACGGTCTCAATCCAAGGGAGGAACATCAAATGGACCTAATTTGGGAACCGGAAGAGGTAAGGAGTCCGAAATGTACCTCTGTGACTCCACATTGTGGAAACTCACTTGTAGTGTATAAGATGAACTAGATGGACCCATACTTATCCAAACATGGATTAATAGGTTCTACACATGACTATGAGGACAAACATGAGTGAAACGGTCTCAATCCAAGGGAGGAACATCAAATGGACCTAATTTGGGAACCGGAAGAGGTAAGGAGTCCGAAATGTACCTCTGTGACTCCACATTGTGGAAACTCACTTGTAGTGTATAAGATGAACTAGATGGACCCATACTTATCCCAAACATGGATTAATAGGTTCTACACATGACTATGAGGACAAACATGAGTGAAACGGTCTCAATCCAAGGGAGGAACATCAAATGGACCTAATTTGGGAACCGGAAGAGGTAAGGAGTCCGAAATGTACCTCTGTGACTCCACATTGTGGAAACTCACTTGTAGTGTATAAGATGAACTAGATGGACCCATACTTACCAAACATGGATTAATAGGTTCTACACATGACTATGAGGACAAACATGAGTGAAACGGTCTCAATCCAAGGGAGGAACATCAAATGGACCTAATTTGGGAACCGGAAGAGGTAAGGAGTCCGAAATGTACCTCTGTGACTCCACATTGTGGAAACTCACTTGTAGTGTATAAGATGAACTAGATGGACCCATACTTATCCAAACATGGATTAATAGGTTCTACACATGACTATGAGGACAAACATGAGTGAAACGGTCTCAATCCAAGGGAGGAACATCAAATGGACCTAATTTGGGAACCGGAAGAGGTAAGGAGTCCGAAATGTACCTCTGTGACTCCACATTGTGGAAACTCACTTGTAGTGTATAAGATGAACTAGATGGACCCATACTTACCAAACATGGATTAATAGGTTCTACACATGACTATGAGGACAAACATGAGTGAAACGGTCTCAATCCAAGGGAGGAACATCAAATGGACCTAATTTGGGAACCGGAAGAGGTAAGGAGTCCGAAATGTACCTCTGTGACTCCACATTGTGGAAACTCACTTGTAGTGTATAAGATGAACTAGATGGACCCATACTTATCCAAACATGGATTAATAGGTTCTACACATGACTATGAGGACAAACATGAGTGAAACGGTCTCAATCCAAGGGAGGAACATCAAATGGACCTAATTTGGGAACCGGAAGAGGTAAGGAGTCCGAAATGTACCTCTGTGACTCCACATTGTGGAAACTCACTTGTAGTGTATAAGATGAACTAGATGGACCCATACTTATCCAAACATGGATTAATAGGTTCTACACATGACTATGAGGACAAACATGAGTGAAACGGTCTCAATCCAAGGGAGGAACATCAAATGGACCTAATTTGGGAACCGGAAGAGGTAAGGAGTCCGAAATGTACCTCTGTGACTCCACATTGTGGAAACTCACTTGTAGTGTATAAGATGAACTAGATGGACCCATACTTATCCAAACATGGATTAATAGGTTCTACACATGACTATGAGGACAAACATGAGTGAAACGGTCTCAATCCAAGGGAGGAACATCAAATGGACCTAATTTGGGAACCGGAAGAGGTAAGGAGTCCGAAATGTACCTCTGTGACTCCACATTGTGGAAACTCACTTGTAGTGTATAAGATGAACTAGATGGACCCATACTTATCCAAACATGGATTAATAGGTTCTACACATGACTATGAGGACAAACATGAGTGAAACGGTCTCAATCCAAGGGAGGAACATCAAATGGACCTAATTTGGGAACCGGAAGAGGTAAGGAGTCCGAAATGTACCTCTGTGACTCCACATTGTGGAAACTCACTTGTAGTGTATAAGATGAACTAGATGGACCCATACTTATCCAAACATGGATTAATAGGTTCTACACATGACTATGAGGACAAACATGAGTGAAACGGTCTCAATCCAAGGGAGGAACATCAAATGGACCTAATTTGGGAACCGGAAGAGGTAAGGAGTCCGAAATGTACCTCTGTGACTCCACATTGTGGAAACTCACTTGTAGTGTATAAGATGAACTAGATGGACCCATACTTATCCAAACATGGATTAATAGGTTCTACACATGACTATGAGGACAAACATGAGTGAAACGGTCTCAATCCAAGGGAGGAACATCAAATGGACCTAATTTGGGAACCGGAAGAGGTAAGGAGTCCGAAATGTACCTCTGTGACTCCACATTGTGGAAACTCACTTGTAGTGTATAAGATGAACTAGATGGACCCATACTTACCAAACATGGATTAATAGGTTCTACACATGACTATGAGGACAAACATGAGTGAAACGGTCTCAATCCAAGGGAGGAACATCAAATGGACCTAATTTGGGAACCGGAAGAGGTAAGGAGTCCGAAATGTACCTCTGTGACTCCACATTGTGGAAACTCACTTGTAGTGTATAAGATGAACTAGATGGACCCATACTTATCCAAACATGGATTAATAGGTTCTACACATGACTATGAGGACAAACATGAGTGAAACGGTCTCAATCCAAGGGAGGAACATCAAATGGACCTAATTTGGGAACCGGAAGAGGTAAGGAGTCCGAAATGTACCTCTGTGACTCCACATTGTGGAAACTCACTTGTAGTGTATAAGATGAACTAGATGGACCCATACTTATCCAAACATGGATTAATAGGTTCTACACATGACTATGAGGACAAACATGAGTGAAACGGTCTCAATCCAAGGGAGGAACATCAAATGGACCTAATTTGGGAACCGGAAGAGGTAAGGAGTCCGAAATGTACCTCTGTGACTCCACATTGTGGAAACTCACTTGTAGTGTATAAGATGAACTAGATGGACCCATACTTATCCAAACATGGATTAATAGGTTCTACACATGACTATGAGGACAAACATGAGTGAAACGGTCTCAATCCAAGGGAGGAACATCAAATGGACCTAATTTGGGAACCGGAAGAGGTAAGGAGTCCGAAATGTACCTCTGTGACTCCACATTGTGGAAACTCACTTGTAGTGTATAAGATGAACTAGATGGACCCATACTTATCCAAACATGGATTAATAGGTTCTACACATGACTATGAGGACAAACATGAGTGAAACGGTCTCAATCCAAGGGAGGAACATCAAATGGACCTAATTTGGGAACCGGAAGAGGTAAGGAGTCCGAAATGTACCTCTGTGACTCCACATTGTGGAAACTCACTTGTAGTGTATAAGATGAACTAGATGGACCCATACTTATCCAAACATGGATTAATAGGTTCTACACATGACTATGAGGACAAACATGAGTGAAACGGTCTCAATCCAAGGGAGGAACATCAAATGGACCTAATTTGGGAACCGGAAGAGGTAAGGAGTCCGAAATGTACCTCTGTGACTCCACATTGTGGAAACTCACTTGTAGTGTATAAGATGAACTAGATGGACCCATACTTATCCAAACATGGATTAATAGGTTCTACACATGACTATGAGGACAAACATGAGTGAAACGGTCTCAATCCAAGGGAGGAACATCAAATGGACCTAATTTGGGAACCGGAAGAGGTAAGGAGTCCGAAATGTACCTCTGTGACTCCACATTGTGGAAACTCACTTGTAGTGTATAAGATGAACTAGATGGACCCATACTTATCCAAACATGGATTAATAGGTTCTACACATGACTATGAGGACAAACATGAGTGAAACGGTCTCAATCCAAGGGAGGAACATCAAATGGACCTAATTTGGGAACCGGAAGAGGTAAGGAGTCCGAAATGTACCTCTGTGACTCCACATTGTGGAAACTCACTTGTAGTGTATAAGATGAACTAGATGGACCCATACTTATCCAAACATGGATTAATAGGTTCTACACATGACTATGAGGACAAACATGAGTGAAACGGTCTCAATCCAAGGGAGGAACATCAAATGGACCTAATTTGGGAACCGGAAGAGGTAAGGAGTCCGAAATGTACCTCTGTGACTCCACATTGTGGAAACTCACTTGTAGTGTATAAGATGAACTAGATGGACCCATACTTATCCAAACATGGATTAATAGGTTCTACACATGACTATGAGGACAAACATGAGTGAAACGGTCTCAATCCAAGGGAGGAACATCAAATGGACCTAATTTGGGAACCGGAAGAGGTAAGGAGTCCGAAATGTACCTCTGTGACTCCACATTGTGGAAACTCACTTGTAGTGTATAAGATGAACTAGATGGACCCATACTTATCCAAACATGGATTAATAGGTTCTACACATGACTATGAGGACAAACATGAGTGAAACGGTCTCAATCCAAGGGAGGAACATCAAATGGACCTAATTTGGGAACCGGAAGAGGTAAGGAGTCCGAAATGTACCTCTGTGACTCCACATTGTGGAAACTCACTTGTAGTGTATAAGATGAACTAGATGGACCCATACTTATCCAAACATGGATTAATAGGTTCTACACATGACTATGAGGACAAACATGAGTGAAACGGTCTCAATCCAAGGGAGGAACATCAAATGGACCTAATTTGGGAACCGGAAGAGGTAAGGAGTCCGAAATGTACCTCTGTGACTCCACATTGTGGAAACTCACTTGTAGTGTATAAGATGAACTAGATGGACCCATACTTATCCAAACATGGATTAATAGGTTCTACACATGACTATGAGGACAAACATGAGTGAAACGGTCTCAATCCAAGGGAGGAACATCAAATGGACCTAA